>CANNZV010003286.1:0-67718 GCA_947561585.1 Caprella mutica
GCGGTTTTGTGAGTGGATTATGCAGCAACCATCCAACATTGCCAATTGAATCGTTTGGACAGACGAGAAGTTAATTTGCCTCCATCAAAAAATACGAATGAAAATCCTCGAAATATCTGGAAAACAAATGATAGGTATGATGCAAAAGTAATGATCTTCATTGCAATTATTAATGGAATGGTTCCAATTGTTCAAGCATTCCTTAACGAATATGGCAACTTGTTACCAGTTATTGGTTTTCAAAACTCGGATTGCTCCATCAAATTATTTGGCCCAGCCTGCAACTTCTTCACTTTGGTGGATGCAAGACCACATTGCACAAATGCAGCTCTAGAATTTAAGGAAAAGTTTCGAGGTCGAGTGATTAGCAGAATTACGGAAATAAAATTCCTGGTCAGCACACAGTCCACATCTCAACTCTTTGGACTTTCGCATATGGGCTGCTGCACAAACTCGAGTTTATAAGTTTATATATATAAAAAACAGATCCCAATGAGTCTCTTATACAATGTGTTGAAATCTCCGTTCAAAAATATAACAATAAGACTCAAGAAAATATGCAAGAATGTTCTGAAGCGTGCTTAGTTCTGTCTTCACATCAGAGGGGTCATTTTCAACCACTTTTGTAGGACCTCAGGAGATGTGCCTCATATGATATAAGACAATAAATGTTGAATAATAATAAAAAATCCTATCTTTTCCTACAACATGATGCATCTATAATGGTATTTGACTTATTTTTAAGTGCTTTTAATTCGCAATTAAAAAATTACGTTATCTGATGAAACACAGTGTAGCAGTATGGTTTTGATTATATTTGCTGAAGCCAATAATTGAATACTGTGATAAAGTAAATAACTATCAGTCTATTAGACTTGATATACAGCTTATGGACTATACAATACATCCACTGACACACTGTGTTCCATCAGAAACGACATTTTTAAATTGCAAATTAGAAGCACTTCTAATGCATCAATTGTCATCATAGATACACCACGTTGATGAAAAAGAAAGTATTATTATTAAACATTTATTTTCCTATATATATGGCTATATCATATGAACCACATCTCCTGTGGCCCTACTGAAGTTGTTGAGAATGACCTCCTCCAGCCAGAACGAAGCAAACTTCGAAACATTCTTTCAAATTTCTCAGGGGTCTCCAGGTTATATCTTTCAGCGAAATTTGAACACTTTGTATAAGAGAAACAATGAAATATTCTTTTTCATTTATAAACTCGAGTTTGTGCAGCAGCCAAGAAGTGAAAATCCAAAGGGTTGAGATATTGATTGTGTGCTGGCCAGGAATTTTCCGTTCCTCTGCTAATGAATCGACCTCTAACCTTTTCAATAAGAAATTCTAGAACTGCATTTGTTCAATGTGGTGGAGCGCCGTCTTGCATCCACCAAAGTGAAGAACGAGTTGCAGTATGGCCCAATTAAGGGGTGCTAGTTTGGTATGCGATCTATGAGGTTAATGTGATCTGATAATACATTAGTATTTTTATTTTAATAATTTTGAAAAATTTTCTTTTTAAGTAACTGTGATACAAAACAAACAATATAAACGAGATGATATTGTCACAATGCATTAAAAGTAAAAGAAAAAATCATATATTAATTGCTTATTTGTACTTTATATTCAAATAAGTTTGGTAGGATGTAGCTTATTTAACGATATTTTCTTGAAGTATTTCCATAATAAGGCTTTGCATATGTAAATGGTATATAATTATTTAAGGAAATAAAATACTATATATATTTGGTATCTCGTATACCTGTTTGTATCTTTTATATTTGCTAATAAATTCTAAATATATCGCATGCCAAACAAGAAAATGATGATCAGATCGCATAGCAAACTAGCACCAAATAATGTCCTGGAGCAATCTGAGATATGAAACACCATTAACCGATGACAAGTTGCCATCATCATCAAGGAAGATTATAGATTATATCCATTCAATTGATAATGGCAACACAGATATTATCTTAGCATCATACCTATCATTTATTCCGTTGATATTTCAGGAATTTTCATTAATGTACCTGACGATCCTCCACAACGGAGTTATGGTTGGTGAAATTTGCTGAGAAACTGGGGGTTCTGGGGGGTTCTTCATAGAAACTCTTCATCTCCTGAATCACTATTTCTGTTCTTTTTGGTTATGTTATCATTTGCTTTTCTTGTGAATAGAACCAGTTTCATTGAATAGACCACGAAGTCTTGTGAACTTTTTCAGGTGGTAAGATTTATCCGCCCTTCCACTTGTCATGGAGTGAAGCATGAATTTTCGGCGTACTGTAGAAGAAGAAGGTGTTTGGCAAACTACAGAGTACAGGATGATGCATTTCTTTTCAAACTGAAAAACATTTTCAAGGTTTTAGAAAAATGCTAATATTAATAGGATAAAATCCATTCTTTATACTTTATGAACATAATGACGTCCTCCCATTTCGCAATTTAAAAAATGACGCTTCTGACGAAAAACAGTGTAAGCATGTTCAAAGCAATTAAAATAATCAAATAACTGACCAGTCTGAGGAATTTTCCGTAGATTTTTTTCATTTTTTTCTAGATACGCCCCTGAATTGGAACCATTCCATTAATAATTTTCTATCATTTTCTTTCCAGATATTTCGAAGATTTCCATTCGTATTCTTTCGATGTGTTTTTGATGGAGGTAAATTAACTTCTCGTCTGTCCAAACGATTCAATTGGCAATGTTGGATTGTTGCTGCATAATCCACTCACAAATTTACAAAACCGCTATTTATGTGGTTTTCGTTAATGGTCGAACTGAAGTTCAATGATAGAAACGGAAACTAAATGAATGTATGACGATCCTCCACCACGTGGTTTTGTTGTGGATGAAATCTGCTGAAAAACTTTTCTGAGAAAAAAAACTAGTGGTTTCTTCAAGGAAAATCTTCACCTCCTGAATGCAGTTTGTGTTTATTTTGTTTGTTTTTTCATTTGTTTTTTCTTGTGAATCGAACCAGTTTCGTTGGATAGACCAGGATTTCTTGTGAACTTTTTCAAGTGGTAAGATTTAGCCACCCTTCCATTTATCTTGGGAAAGCATGAATTTTCAGCGTATTGTTGAAGAAGAAGGTGTTTTGCTTTGGCAAACTACAGAGTACAGGACGATGCATTTCTTCTAAAATTCAAAAACATTTTTAAATTGAAGAACAATACTTATATTAATAGGGTGATAGAAATCCACTCTCTATGGAGAAAATGGCTTATACATAATACGACTTGAAGCAATTTAATTTCTCGCATTTTGCAATTTAATTTTTCGCATTTTGCAATTTTAAAATGTCGATTTTGATAGAATACTGAGTTCAAGCATGTCAAAAGCAATTAAAAATAATCAAATAATTGACATTTCTTCAATTTGGAGGATTATTCCATATATTTTTTATTAATCCGTAGATTTATTTTTAAAAAGTTCAGACCTCAAGGGGGGGGCATCTGCCCCAAATGCCCCCTCCTTGTATACGCGCCTGAGCCACAAACAATAAATATCATTTCATTAAAATATGCAAAATTAATGAAATACGAGAATGGGTTAATTACTTCCATTCCAGTACTAAAAATATGGAAAATTACCTCGTTAATATAAAATAGGTATATCGTTACTTTACCAAATTCACCTTTGGTTATTTACATGACAAATTCACAGGTTATAAGACCCATTTAATTTATCATCAACTTGGAATATTTTTATTCTCCTTATCTGTGAATATACAGTTACATATTCCATCTGTATCTCTATTTATGAGTACACAGGTTACTACTAATATATTTGCAACTATGTATATTAGCTCATTTAAACATTGTTCTAATGTTTTTTACTTAATACTTTAAAAATTCATACTTTCAAAATAGTATTTTAAGTTCGTTCTCATCATTTGAACTTTCTCTCTAAGCTTCTTCGAAATTCTTATATACGATTTTCTGAATTCCTTTATAATTATTTATTATAATTATACTTCGCCTTTTATAGGCACTTTCTGAACATACGTTCCATTAGTTTTCAATGATTTTACTTATAGAATAATTATGCAAAATAAATTAGATTTAAATGTCGTTCTCAGTCAGATGATTATAAAAGTACTGAAATACATGGTATTTTTAGCCTGTCAAAATGTAAATAGTTTTCACTATCCCGACACATCTAAAATATTCTGTGCAATTAATATATTCCCAGATTCAATTATATCTGTTAAAAGTTTATTACCTTTAAATGATACGCATTGACTAAAATTTGTCATATCATCTTGCTTTACTAACTGCGCTATTTGAGGCTACTGGTCTTTGACACTACTTTTTTCTCCACTATTTGAGACTATGATATAAATCTATCATTCCCCCAGGAATGTAGTGTCATAACTACACTTTATATTACTAGGAAGCTTTGTGGCAGGTTGTAACTATTTGTGTCGTATTTTGGTAAAGCCATTCTTTATTACATACTACTTTATCTAACAAACCTTTCAATATACACTGTAAAGATTAATAATTAGTAAAGATCAATAAAGACAATATAAAAATTTACAATACAAAAATATAAGTAGACATTATTATATTCCAGACACAAAATTCATTACAATATATTAACTTTAGGTTAAATAGTTAAATAGCATCACCTAATTTGCCTCTCGTTGTTTAGCTGCCTGTTTACCAGATGGTAGTGTAGATTATAAATCTCATGTAGGGTTGCCTCATATCTCTCCTTTTTTCTGGAGTCATTCGATTCTTCTGTTCTCCCGTTTAGATTGTAGATTTCATGAAGTATTGCCTCGTAGCTCTCCTTTTTTCTACTTGCGCTGTTTCTTGTCCTCTTCTTACTGCCTTTCCTTCGTAATCCCTTGGGTGATTACCGCCAGGTAAAAGTGAGTTTCTGTCGCGATGTATTTTTGTCGCTGTTAGTACTTTGACGCTGTTAGTACTTTGACGCTAGTGGATAGCCACCTTCACTTAATTTGGCGTATCAGTGCTCAGCTCGAAGTTTGTGTTGCAGCTTGGATGATTGATTTTATTTATGCGCGCCGCTCGTTTCATACTCAGCTCAAATTTTCTCACCGGTCTTTAGAATATTAATGGTATTCTAGAACAGTTTTTATAGTTAACTGCTGTTAACTTGAAAAGTATCCTTTCACATGTCATGTGAATCTTTTCTGTTGCTTTTCCTTCCCTTTTTTATGAAGTGCTGCAGGACTTCAGTATGTGAGTTGAAAGGGTGTGTTCTCCCATACGTGTTGGAAGAGTGTGTTCTCCCATCGGCATTGTAGAGTTGCTCCCGTAATGTCCTTTTATCGGAAGGAGTGTGATTGGCTAGTTCACTCGCATTACATTCAATGCTTACCTAGTGATTAACACTGTATAACACTAGGGTTTCATAGTTCTGGTTTTGTACCCTCTTTATCACTGACACTGTCTTTCCAACTTTCCTTTTACTTCTCTAAAAAATCTTTAAACCATTTATATTAAGTCAGTTCTTTTCGTTAATAGATTCTAACCTCTTTTTTCCTCCCTCTTTTCTTCAAGACCGTTTGAAGATGCCAATATTAAATTGCCCTTTTCCTATGGGATTGATAGTAAATTATCACCTATTTTCTAAGTAGATGGGGCTAGTTAATAAACTTATCCCATAGAGCAAATTAAGTCTCCGGGTTCTTTAACAATTATTTGTATTATCTTAACTTGAAGAGACTCGGAGGTAATTGATTGAATTCTATTAAACTGACAAATGACTAAACGGTAAAAGTTTTTAGGAAGTAAATTAAACACAAGGAAGTTTTAAATGGGTGTACTTATATTAAAGTTCGAATAGTACAGAGTTCTAAGACTTACGCACAAGTCTTTAAATAACACAACACAAGTTTTAAATAAACTAGCGGTTGAGTAAACTTAAGGGTTTTAAATAAACAAGGGTCTGAGTTGCCAACTCACGAAACCCGTGGATGGACAAGTCCGACCAGACTTGGTCCGACCAACCAGTCTTCAAGAGACCATCGCGAACTATGAACACTTTAGTTAGGTGCCAATGGTATTTAAAGGATGAACTGGAGAGTCCAACCTTCCAGTGAGTGAATAAACTTCTGTTAAGGTACTGATAGTACTTTTCAAAGATGTTTTTCTACTCACTGCAGATAGAAATAACACACAATGCATTATTCAAATTTAACACGCTAGTGGTAATGGCTTTCTATACGATTAACATATAGATCGATCAGATTTACTAATAGTTCATTTTAGTGAAACCTGATTTACTAATAAACATCCAAATTTAAGCATACTATTTCAGAGTCCTGTTTAACCTATACATGATCAGAAATGTTACAAGTTCCTAACTATTAATTAAGTATTTCAATTAGAATAATTGAAGTACTTACTTAATTCTTTTTAAATTAATTAAGTATTAATTTCAATTCTATCTATAGAAAAAGAACTCAATATTCTAAGTTGTATAACTGATTTACAAAGTTCATGAAGTTATATAACTTAGTACAAATTATAAAGTTATATTCTGAGTTACAAGTTATAGCTCTGGGTTACAAGTTATAAAGTTATGTTCTGAAGTTACAAGTTATATTAGCGGCTTACATCAAAGCTATTCGTTTATAATTATATTCGAGCTCCTAGCGAGAATAACATGACCATAAATTTAAATAGCATTTCCTTCTAATGAACAGTGTACAAGATTAAAAAGATTATGTCTGATTAAATGATTATCAAATTATAGAAATTGAAAGATTAAGTAAAGATACAAGTTCAGCGTATTAACAATCTTTCTATTGTTAATATCACTCCCCCCTTCATGTTTCAACCGACTTGTCGGTTGAATTTCAATTTCTAAACCCTTATTATCGAAATCCAATCGAAAAATATCCTAAGAAATTTCGAACAACACTCGGAAAACATCCTATGAAATTTCTTGAAATTTCTAAGTCCGAAACACAAATTATATCTATTAAAACAAAAGAAATTTAATCACTCGATTCATGTATTATGAATTTCAGATTAAAATTTGATCTGCTAAATAGATCAGTCTTTTCATCATAAAATTTGTGTGTACAAAAATATGATGACAAGACAATTCCTATCATATATGTAATCATGAATTCTACCTCTGGTCAAGATATTAAATCAAAATAGAGTAAAAATTTATAAGTTATTCTACTCATATTCAGAAACATACATCAAAAATATATTTTCATTTTTTGGAATTTATTTAACTAATAAAGATATTCAAATATCTAACCTTGTTTATAATTATTCAAAATTGAACCTGAAATCCCATTTCATCCAGTTCTAAAATTTCAAAACATGAAACATCAAATTATGAATCTCAAAATTCAAGTTAAACAATCATAAAACTTCAATCTATAACTGCTAAATTTATATTTTAATTTTTTAAATAAAAGTAACCATTACCTTTTTAAAAATTAAATATGTATGTTCTCGATTCTTAAACACTTAAATGGAAATAGTATCCAGGTGAATGTCTAGTCATTGAAAACATAAACTCTCAAAATTGTTCTTCAAAATCTAAAGTTCGTAATACTTTACTGCAATATAGTCCAACTATAAACATCTTACTTTCATTCAAGCACCAAAATTATAATGCTTACAAATAAGATCATCAATAAAATCTAAGCATACGATTATAATATATCTACTATTATTATATCTTCTACTTCAAGCATCGTAATTTGAAACGTCGGAAATAAAGTTAAGTAATTTTCAAATGAAATTAATTTCAAAATCAATAGAGATTAATTACTTTTCATATTTCCAATGAATATAATCTATAATCAATAGAACTTAGTTAACTTTTATATCTCAAATGAATATAATCTATAGTCAATAGAACTTAATTAACTTTTATATCTCAAATGAATATAATCTATAGTCAATAGAACTTAATTAACTTTTATATCTCAAATGAATATAATCTTACATCAAAATCATTCTAATTCCAAAATATTCATTCCAAAATATATGAGTAAAACTAAATTCGTTATTACTTATCTTTAACTTCTCTCTTCTTAAACTATGGTTATATATGTTATGTAATATTATACGAGCTATATTATTGGTTAGTATTCATCTATACTATTGTTAGCCTTACATAACCTATTTTTATTCGTATTGAATAAACATATTCAGATTTCGTTTAAAATATCCAATGAAATTAAAAGTTACTTTAAATCAAATGTTCAACTTCGAAATCTGTAAACTATCAAATGAAATCTTAAGTAATCCTTTAAAAAGAATTAATTTTCAAATAAACATCAATGATTAATTGCTCATAACCTGAATGTTTCAATAAGCAATTAATATTTAAACTTTCTTTAAAGTAAATTCAAAGTATAGAAATCTAAGTTAATTGGACTAAAGTAATAATCCAAAATTTAGAATAATAAGATCAAGGTGAAATGATCTAAATGTGTCGGTACCATCAGAGAAGACTTCTCAAAGTAGGTACATGAGAGTTGAAGCCCCCATGTTCATTCTCCTCCTTCAGAATGAATGGTTCCCTCAGGTTACCGGGCATTGGTTTGTGACGTCACCAAGTATGACTGTGAAGTCGTCACCAAGTATGATTGTGAAGTCATCATCAAGTATGACTGTGAAGTCATCTACAAGTATGACTGTGAAGTCATCACCAAGTGTGCTCCACTGCTCAGCCTTCTCGTCACTAGGCGTAGCTCGGCTTATCCTTTTCGGATCAACAAGTTACTGGTGTTGGATTGTTCCAACATCTGGTTTGTTATTGCTCTGCTCCAGTTTCTCGAGAGATGTTTTTCAAGTTTTGGGAAAAAATAAATCATTAATTTAAGTATAATTAGGATTACATTTTTACCTAACTATTACTTTTAGACTTACAGTTGAAGGATAATATTACTATTTTACTATTGCTAAAACATGATTGTTTTAATTATTTCCAAAATTTTGTACAATGATTCTACAAAATTTTTTAATATTATAGTATTGTTATAATCCTTCAAGTAATATTATAGTTTGATAATATATATCTCACATAACATTTATTTCAAAATATACCTCATTCAGTTTACAATACATATTCCTATTATTATAAAACTGTAAAGAAGGGGTTAGTTTATATATATAACATATTTTTCACTTAAAACTAGGTTCATGAAAATCTTGGACACAATCAAAACTGTTATGTTTCTTTTTATTGTTACGTTACTTTACAAGATTTTCACTTATAGTGATAAATTCATAGTAAAATCAAGTAATTCACCTTCAACCGATGTCTTGCCCATAACGTCAGATCGTCAGATAGATGGGGTTCATTGCTTTTGGTTAGCCTCCTTTACGTGTGTTTCTGCAATTACAGGTGAACTCTACTAGCTTATACAAGAAACTTACATCTTACATAGATTATTTATCTACTATTACATTACATTTCATCAATAATTATAAGTGTTAGTCAACATAATTTTCTTAATTACTCTTAACTTACAAACACACAGTTATTTATATATATTTTATGTTTCACTAAACATCAATTCATTATATATATATATATATATAATTTACATTTCTTTAAACATCAGTGTATATTGTAGTTACCTTTAAGAGTTAATGTTATTGATCTAACCATTGAAAGAAATTAATTGAACACAAACTATGTCGTTTTTTAGCTATTAATTATATTTCGTTATGTTCCTTTTATAATCATAAATTCTCGTACAGAATTAAATCTCATTAATTTTTTCATTTGCTTTAACTCAAGTTTAATGTATTCATTTACTTTTTCAAGTAATAATTTAAATATCATCAAGATTCTTGTTATCATTAAACTCAATACTCAAAAATATTTTCGTAATTCCCATTTATCACTAAAGAGCCTTTTACTCTTATTTCAGTATCATTAAACTTTTCAAACGTTTTCTTTATTTGAATCCATACATTATTTATTAAATTATATAACTGTCCCTTTTAAACTCAAACTTTTTTCATTTAAACTGCTATACTGAGTTTAATTAATAAATTCATATACGTAACATGAACGTATTTTACAATTCTCGTTACATTTATTTTTATGAAATATATCCGTTCTATTCGATCGCTTTTATTATTTACGATTTCATTTTAATCCTTTTCATACTCATGTAAAATCAACTACATTCATTCTTTTATAAATCTTGAAATATTACGGTTCCCCCTTGAAATTTTTCTTTAAAAGAAGATTTTCTTTTCAGGGTATTTACTGTACTCTGGTTGACCTTTGAACCTGCAATTACTGTTTTCTCTTAGTAATATTTACCCTTACAGTTTAGAATGAATATTCTTTATGTATTAGGAATATCCCCTTGTTTCAAATATCAACATATAAATTATTATACATCTTAATTTATAACTTTCTAATATATTTATCCCACAATTCCATGTATAATCACACTTAATTACACTTCAATTCATTATTGTAATCTTTTTGGGGTCTAATTTCATTCTTCACTCTGAGAGGAATAAATAGAATGTTCCCCTGAGATTATTCTGAAATTCTTTAGAGTCTATTTTATTCTTCGTTCTGAGAGGAATAAATAGAATGTTCGCCTAACTTATGTTTGGAAATTCTTTAGGGTCTACTTTATTCTTCATTCTGAGAGGAATAAATAGAATGTTCCCCTTAAGATTGATTCAAACATTTCCTTCATAACAGAATGGTTATATATTTATATATTATCATATATAAAAGTTTTAACGAACTATATTTTTCAGCAATTATTTTATATATCATTGTACATAAACATTAGAATTTAAGTACATGTATATTATATTGCATGTTTTCCTTATTCATTATACATTCAATAATATTCGACTATTTATTTAGAATTCATTTCTAAATTTATATATCAAGAATTCAGTATCTTTATTTTAATTAACAAGTACAAACATTTTTATTTATCATCTTGAAAATCAAAAATTCAACATAAAATATTACACTTCTATTATAAATAAAAGAATTCAAATTAAGTGTGAAATAATATTAATTGAAATATTTGCTTCGTATCTTGTTATCATTCAAATCATTCGTTAAACCCTCCATTTGTTATGGTGTTTCAAATATTATTTCCTGCTACATCTTGGATTGTATTACAATACAGTTCATAGAGAACAGTAGATTGATTTACTGCATGTCATTTAATTATAAATAACTATTAATTCTTATTCATACATTGTTCTTTCAGGTTCTAATTCCCACACAAGTAATAACTTATAGTACTTCAGTTCCTCAAATTTATCATATTATTAAATTATGATATTACACTTATTTCATGACATTAATTCCATGATTTTATTTCGACGAAGAACCTGTAACTCATTTATTTATCAAACATTACAGTTATCATTAAAAGAAATCATCAAGAGCTCTCTTTCAAACTCATTTATTTTATCAAATAATTAATTATTATTTCTGAGTAACCTACTGGAATAATCACATTAATTCCTAGATCTTTTATTCTCCATATAATACTCATTATTTTATTCATATTATATCCTTGCTATCGTCAACTATAGTGTTACTGACTGTACTACCTGCATGTGTGACTAATTTTAATAGCTCTGTTGACAATAACTTCCCACTTGAGAATTTACATCGCTTCCTTCAAGATCACGTTTAGTCTTGACTTTTTACTAGTCAACTATTATATAATCAAGTTGCGTTATATTTTTACGTTAAGTTATTTTTACGTTAAGTTATATTAATATATATATAACGTTTGCTATATTTTATACTTTATTAATAGAAAAATAGTCTTAAGATAATTGTTTTATCTCTTATACATTTATGTTCGATTGCTTGCATTTAATTCACTATTCAAATCAAGTCTTACAATTTAATTGTAAAATTCAGCAAATCTTTGCTCTTATAGTATTTTCTTTCTCAGAATTATCGTCTGACAAATACAATTGTCTGAATTCATATCGTTTTTTATACGATTATTTCGTTCATATGAACTAATCACCATTGGCGATTATTATAAGTTATTATTCGTCACTGGAATAATTACAACAACTTCTTATTTAACGGATAATTATTTATACTCAATATATATTCAATATACGTAAACTGCATTGAATCTTTCTTATATCGTTATTTCGTTCATTATTGAGTTACTGGAGATTTTACGTTAAAGAATATAATTATTTAATTACGTTAAACAGTAACCTTTAATCAAATCAATTATTTCTTACTTTTAATTATTACAGGAATATAGTTTGAAACTAGATCACATATTGATTATTTAGTATCAAACCTACTTTTCCCCTCTATGTTACCATATATTACCCGATATTACATTAACTATGGTTATGCAGTATTAACCTCTAGGTAACTTTAAATCTCTTCAAAAATATTTAATATACAATATTAATATCAAAATAGTCATTTAAATATTCAAGATATATATATATATCTATATCATTCCTTGTCAATCCTTTAAAATGTTTCACTCTTTTTATACTGAGTCATACCTCTGAGTTTAATATTTACGTTATATCTTAATCTGACTCGATTATCATTAATCACTGAAACGATTGACAGGTTCTTTTTTCAAACACTGCGATTATTACTATTTGAATAGGAATACATCATAATTATCAATTGACTTCATCCCTGAAAATTAGGTATGATTCGTTACATATGTACGTTTACGTGCATATCATAGGTATTTCCGGTTTACCTGAAACCTTGTTTATTTTTATAAATATAAATTGACATTATAATTATCTATTGACTTCATCCCTGAAAATTAGGTATGATTTCGTCATATATGTACAATACGTGCACATCTTAGGTATTTGCGGTTTTACCTGAAACCTTGTTTATTTTTATAAATATAAATTGACATTATAATTATCTATTGACTTCATCCCTGAAAATTAGGTATGATTTCGTCATATATGTACAATACGTGCACATCTTAGGTATTTGCGGTTTTACCTGAAACCTTGTTTATTTTTATAAATATAAATTGACATTATAATTATCTATTGACTTCATCCCTGAAAATTAGGTATGATTTCGTCATATATGTACAATACGTGCACATCTTAGGTATTTGCGGTTTTACCTGAAACCCTTTTTATATTTTATAATATCACAACTCAATGTTGTATCTTAGGTATTTACGGTTTTACCTGAAACCCTTTTTATATTTTATAATATCACAACTCATTTGACTTTCACTGACTTAAAGGATGTTTTGACCCTATAGTCAGATATTCACATTCGTGACTGTACTTTCGGTATATTTCTATATGATATAACCGTTTCTATGATATCAACTTCTCTCGATATCACTTTCTCTTGATATTACCTACTAAACAAAACAGCGTAATTTATAGTTTCCAAAGATTTTTATCGACGTTATTGCTTTTTAAGCCACAAACAATAAATATCATTTCATTAAAATATGCAAAATTAATGAAATACGAGAATGGGTTAATTACTTCCATTCCAGTACTAAAAATATGGAAAATTACCTCGTTAATATAAAATAGGTATATCGTTACTTTACCAAATTCACCTTTGGTTATTTACATGACAAATTCACAGGTTATAAGACCCATTTAATTTATCATCAACTTGGAATATTTTTATTCTCCTTATCTGTGAATATACAGTTACATATTCCATCTGTATCTCTATTTATGAGTACACAGGTTACTACTAATATATTTGCAACTATGTATATTAGCTCATTTAAACATTGTTCTAATGTTTTTTACTTAATACTTTAAAAATTCATACTTTCAAAATAGTATTTTAAGTTCGTTCTCATCATTTGAACTTTCTCTCTAAGCTTCTTCGAAATTCTTATATACGATTTTCTGAATTCCTTTATAATTATTTATTATAATTATACTTCGCCTTTTATAGGCACTTTCTGAACATACGTTCCATTAGTTTTCAATGATTTTACTTATAGAATAATTATGCAAAATAAATTAGATTTAAATGTCGTTCTCAGTCAGATGATTATAAAAGTACTGAAATACATGGTATTTTTAGCCTGTCAAAATGTAAATAGTTTTCACTATCCCGACACATCTAAAATATTCTGTGCAATTAATATATTCCCAGATTCAATTATATCTGTTAAAAGTTTATTACCTTTAAATGATACGCATTGACTAAAATTTGTCATATCATCTTGCTTTACTAACTGCGCTATTTGAGGCTACTGGTCTTTGACACTACTTTTTTCTCCACTATTTGAGACTATGATATAAACCTATCATTCCCCCAGGAATGTAGTGTCATAACTACACTTTATATTACTAGGAAGCTTTGTGGCAGGTTGTAACTATTTGTGTCGTATTTTGGTAAAGCCATTCTTTATTACATACTACTTTATCTAACAAACCTTTCAATATACACTGTAAAGATTAATAATTAGTAAAGATCAATAAAGACAATATAAAAATTCACAATACAAAAATATAAGTAGACATTATTATATTCCAGACACAAAATTCATTACAATATATTAACTTTAGGTTAAATAGTTAAATAGCATCACCTAATTTGCCTCTCGTTGTTAAGCTGCCTGTTTACCAGATGGTAGTGTAGATTATAAATCTCATGTAGGGTTGCCTCATATCTCTCCTTTTTTCTGGAGTCATTCGATTCTTCTGTTCTCCCGTTTAGATTGTAGATTTCATGAAGTATTGCCTCGTAGCTCTCCTTTTTTCTACTTGCGCTGTTTCTTGTCCTCTTCTTACTGCCTTTCCTTCGTAATCCCTTGGGTGATTACCGCCAGGTAAAAGTGAGTTTCTGTCGCGATGTATTTTTGTCGCTGTTAGTACTTTGACGCTGTTAGTACTTTGACGCTAGTGGATAGCCACCTTCACTTAATTTGGCGTATCAGTGCTCAGCTCGAAGTTTGTGTTGCAGCTTGGATGATTGATTTTATTTATGCGCGCCGCTCGTTTCATACTCAGCTCAAATTTTCTCACCGGTCTTTAGAATATTAATGGTATTCTAGAACAGTTTTTATAGTTAACTGCTGTTAACTTGAAAAGTATCCTTTCACGTGTCATGTGAATCTTTTCTGTTGCTTTTCCTTCCCTTTTTTATGAAGTGCTGCAGGACTTCAGTATGTGAGTTGAAAGGGTGTGTTCTCCCATACGTGTTGGAAGAGTGTGTTCTCCCATCGGCATTGTAGAGTTGCTCCCGTAATGTCCTTTTATCGGAAGGAGTGTGATTGGCTAGTTCACTCGCATTACATTCAATGCTTACCTAGTGATTAACACTGTATAACACTAGGGTTTCATAGTTCTGGTTTTGTACCCTCTTTATCACTGACACTGTCTTTCCAACTTTCCTTTTACTTCTCTAAAAAATCTTTAAACCATTTATATTAAGTCAGTTCTTTTCGTTAATAGATTCTAACCTCTTTTTTCCTCCCTCTTTTCTTCAAGACCGTTTGAAGATGCCAATATTAAATTGCCCTTTTCCTATGGGATTGATAGTAAATTATCACCTATTTTCTAAGTAGATGAGGCTAGTTAATAAACTTATCCCATAGAGCAAATTAAGTCTCCGGGTTCTTTAACAATTATTTGTATTATCTTAACTTGAAGAGACTCGGAGGTAATTGATTGAATTCTATTAAACTGACAAATGACTAAACGGTAAAAGTTTTTAGGAAGTAAATTAAACACAAGGAAGTTTTAAATGGGTGTACTTATATTAAAGTTCGAATAGTACAGAGTTCTAAGACTTACGCACAAGTCTTTAAATAACACAACACAAGTTTTAAATAAACTAGCGGTTGAGTAAACTTAAGGGTTTTAAATAAACAAGGGTCTGAGTTGCCAACTCACGAAACCCGTGGATGGACAAGTCCGACCAGACTTGGTCCGACCAACCAGTCTTCAAGAGACCATCGCGAACTATGAACACTTTAGTTAGGTGCCAATGGTATTTAAAGGATGAACTGGAGAGTCCAACCTTCCAGTGAGTGAATAAACTTCTGTTAAGGTACTGATAGTACTTTTCAAAGATGTTTTTCTACTCACTGCAGATAGAAATAACACACAATGCATTATTCAAATTTAACACGCTAGTGGTAATGGCTTTCTATACGATTAACATATAGATCGATCAGATTTACTAATAGTTCATTTTAGTGAAACCTGATTTACTAATAAACATCCAAATTTAAGCATACTATTTCAGAGTCCTGTTTAACCTATACATGATCAGAAATGTTACAAGTTCCTAACTATTAATTAAGTATTTCAATTAGAATAATTGAAGTACTTACTTAATTCTTTTTAAATTAATTAAGTATTAATTTCAATTCTATCTATAGAAAAAGAACTCAATATTCTAAGTTGTATAACTGATTTACAAAGTTCATGAAGTTATATAACTTAGTACAAATTATAAAGTTATATTCTGAGTTACAAGTTATAGCTCTGGGTTACAAGTTATAAAGTTATGTTCTGAAGTTACAAGTTATATTAGCGGCTTACATCAAAGCTATTCGTTTATAATTATATTCGAGCTCCTAGCGAGAATAACATGACCATAAATTTAAATAGCATTTCCTTCTAATGAACAGTGTACAAGATTAAAAAGATTATGTCTGATTAAATGATTATCAAATTATAGAAATTGAAAGATTAAGTAAAGATACAAGTTCAGCGTATTAACAATCTTTCTATTGTTAATATTTTTGTTCAAATTAATTTGTTGGATTATGATTCATGAATAATATGTGGTGCTTCAATCTCTGGAGATTTTAGCCAATATTATCGACTATAAACTCAGAAGATTTTCTATGCTCTGTTCTCCAGAGTTTTCGGCAGATAATAACGCGTCAAACCTCCACAGATTATCTCGTCCTTATACTGCCGTGGCCTCCGTAGGTCGCGGTAAGCATTTGTAGAAAGCAGAGATTATCTGCTGAGCGCTGCTCAGAAATGCTGAGACTGCCATAAACTACAGTAAAACGTCCGCTATACTGCACCGAATTTTAACTGGGTATGGATGGAGAATGATTCAAAAATGAAAACGATACCAGGGAGAAAGTGTACCTTTAATAATTTTTTGAAATATACTTACATAAAGTTGTGTTCCTGTTTTTTTGAGACACCCTGTATATTTGAATAAAAGCTCACAATATGAATATCATGTCATTTATGTAGAAAAGTAGAATTCATGAAAAAATAGCTTCCAAATCAGTTTTAAAATAAAATTATTAATATTTTTGCATGAGTAATGGTCCGCCTGACCAGTCCCAATGTTACTTGGGTTATCGGTCAAATATACTCTAATATTTGTATTACCCTATTCATTATAGCTAATGTTACTGATTACAAAACTGCAAACCATTTCATATTTGGTTCTATATTTTTATCATAATATGTAAATTAATATTTATTCCGTTCTTTCTTTTAAGCTCAGAATTTCAAACGATGAAAAAGGATACATTGAATCTTTGAAAAATTCAAAACTATGAAAAAGCTTTTAGACCAATTATAAATGGCTACCTATACCGCTATCTAAATACCATCACCCTAAAAACACATTAGGTAACTATAAAAGTGAACATATATAGTAATTTACCTATTTACCATTGAATTTACGATAACATTAGATAATTGGAATGTACCCTTGTTCTTCTATTGAATCTTAGAAAGAGTGAAAGTGGTGTTTTATAATTAATTATGAACAGAAAACTTGGTCGATTTAATTTTTGTTAACTGTTATATGTTATATAACCTTAGCTCTACAAATTTAAAGAAGAGTGCAGAGGACCTCTACAGAGTTTAGAGGACCTTTAAGTAATTCAAATACTGTTAAAAGTAGTGTTTTTGTACTAAGTACTGACTTGGTCTGATTGGAATGTATTGTTGGTAACATAAATTTGGTTTATTTTCATATTAATGATTAATTTCAAAGTGGAATAAATACTCAAGGGTCAGCAAGAAGTTTATTTTCTTAAATAGAATCGGTATATTTCAAAGTTAAGGCATATATTATGATTCAACATAATAGATCTTAGTCAAATAATAACGAATAAGAAAAGAACCTGAGCTGAATGCATGTCAGTAAGCGGGTCAACTCATCAATTTTGGTTAAAATTATCAATTTTCTTTTTATTGCTGAAAAAAAGTCTTCAGACAGTTGGCTTTTCATGTCCCAAGAATTTTGTGATGGTACTAGCACTACAAAGGGAGCGGGTGATGGTCAAAAATCATTTTTTTTGTTGAAAAATGAATATTAGGAAGTATACTACGCACTTATACCACATACATATAGATTACAGAACATGAAAACAGCATTCAAATTTCTTTCTTCTTTATAAAATAGACAATTAAATCTAATATATTCTATGTTTTTGGCTCTTCTGTAAAATGTGTAATTTCCATCTAAAAAAGACAGTAACTCAATGCAGTTTTCTCGCTACAAAAAATAAAACAAAGACAGTTTCATAATCCTTGAAAAATTTCTAACAAATATATTGCTGTTTTTTTTTTCAATTTTCAATCTCGTTTTTTTTTATTTAAATTTTAATTAGTCATTAAAAAAAGTTTTTACAAAAAATAAAAACAGAAAGGAAAATTGAAAAAGCCCTCTGTAGATGTGTTAAAAATGTTCCAAAGATTCTAGAACTGTCTTAGTTATTATTCTAGCATATACATTAATACCCTTCTCGTGTTTTAAAATTTATATTAAAAGAATTCGAAAACCAAAGCCAAAATCAAAATGCGTTTTTTGAGAAGTTACATATACCATTCCAATTTCAAAATGATCGGTCCAAATATAGATTTTTTTTTGAAAAGTGGGTTCACCTTTGACCTTCGCAATCTTCAATTTTTCTAGTTATCTATAATTACATTCAACGAATTAAATTGAAGAATTAATTACAAGAAAGTCATCAATTCAACGTTACTTATTACAGAATAGAATTTCAAATTATGAAACTGTTTTTTTTTTAATATATTCTTTATTTAAGAGATTTTATTATTTGCAAAGTCCAAATATTATTTATTAAGTCTTACAAAAAGCAAAATTGACATTTCATTTCACATTCAAATGAGTTAAATTATAATAATGGCAATGTTAACCATAGATAATCAGGAAAAATTTTAATCCATGGTAAATAATTCGAAAAATTTCTATAATAAAGTTTGAGAAAATAAAACTGCTCATTTATAATAAAGTACAAATAATGATTATCGCAATAATAAACGATTTGTCGATGATTCATTTTTAAATGAATATTAATAATTGGTCTTAATCAGTTGAAGAAGTTTGGTACCGCTAGCTTCCTTTTAGTCTGTACAGTAGTGGCCAAAATATGGTGTTCGGACAACTGCCATGCGGAAAACTGCCATGCGGACAACTGCCATGCGGACAACTGCCATGCGGACAACTGCCATGACGGACAACTGTCATGCGGACAACTGCCATGCGGACAACTGCCGTGCGGACAACTGCCATGCGGACAACTGCCATGACGGACAACTGCCATGACGGACAACTGCCATGCGGACAACTGCCATGACGGACAACTACCATGACGGACAACTGCCATGACGGACAACTGCCATGACGGACAACTGCCATGACGGACAACTGCCATGCGACAAACTGCAATGCGGACAACTGACATGCAATATATTATAATTTCATTTTGGGTGAATTGTAATACGCCAGAAAACTTTACCTTTCATGAAATTTATTTGATGTGAAGTATATTATTATTTTAACCTAAAAATTAAGAATAATAATGTCAATTGTATAGTCCGAAATTGTGCATGAAGAAGCATAAAAATTAATATTGAAGGTAAATTCAGAATTTAAAGTTGAAGTATACTAAATTTATTTCTTTGTTAAATCATTTTATTTCGTATTCAACCCATTATACAGGGTGTCCCAAAAAAAAACGATACCCAAATTTCAATGGCTGTAATTCAAAAACTATTAAAATTACAAAAAATTTGTAAATCACATTTTGTTTATCAACATTTATTCTATATCTGTACAAAATGTTAGATTAATATATACAACCGTTTCCTTTACACAGTATTTTAGTGACCGATACCAAAAAATAGATTGCACATGGTTAACATCTGTTATTGAAATGGTAATTGACATGTGGTTTTAATGTGGTAAATTACATATGGTTAACATCTGTTATTGAAATGGTAATTGACATGTGGTTTCAATGTGGTAAATTACACATGGTTAACATATGTTATTGAAATGGTCATTGACATGTGGTTTCAATGTGGTAAATTACACATGGTTAACATCTGTTATTGAAATGGTCATTGACATGTAGTTTTAATGTGGTAAATTACACATGGTTAACATCTGTTATTGAAATGATCATTGACATGTGGTTGTAATGTGGTAAATTACACATGGTTAACTTCTGTTACTTTTGAACTCTTAGGTACAATTATGTGAAAGAGGACGATCAATCTATTCATTGTATAAATTATTACAGTAGAACTCCACTATAGTCAACTCCTGTATAGTGAACCATCCTGTTTAGTAGAACCCTGTTTAGCGAACTAACTTTTATAGTCAAAATATTTAGTTTAGTTTGCCACAAATTGCCTTGTTTTCTATGAATATCTATATAGTAAATTAGTTGTATTCCATGAAAGTTCTTCCAGTATAAATTTTCTTTAATGATGTCATGTGTAGTGATCCGTTCTGATATTTAGAGTTCTGAGAAATTAAATACACTGAATAGTAAATATATTTGAAAAAGAAAGAAAATATTTAATGTAGTCTGCCATGATAATACTAGTTTTCTATACAACTCTTTTACCATCTACACTCTACAGCTAGGGTTGGCAAATGCAGCACTCATTGCTATTTTGGCACTCGTGCCCACCAGGGAAAAGGTGCTTTATTTTCTTCCAAAGAAAATTTAGAGTATTTAGCCCTGACTGCTTTATAAATTACAAGGATATATAATGTAAAAGAGGATGGTAAGCTAATTGAAGAACAAAATATTTGTAACTACCTTGATACTTTGATAGTTAAATTTATACGTTAATAAGGTATTTTGGTACCCTTGCACTGGTAAGAATTTGTGCAATCATTTTTAATTCCTTTTTTTAATAAGTTGGGAAGCAATTGTCATTTATCCCGTAATTTCATGAATTACTAATTAAACTTTTTATCACTTGAATGCAAAACAACTTGTTTTTGTTTTTATTGTGATAAAAAGAAAAGTATAATAATAAATCATTCATTAATTGCTTTTAATTCAAATAATAAATATACTACAAATATTTATGTTCCAAATATGTACGATTGTATGTACCTCAATAAAATCTATCCTCCCTCCTCTCATTTTAATTACTCAGTATCCCCTGCAATTTAAGAAACGAAAAGAAAATGGTAACGGCACTGTTATTCCATATTTCGGCAAATAAAAACACAACATGTGCCCACCCCTGCTCTAAAGTGAAGTAAATCATCTAAAGTGAATATAAATTTATTAATTATAACTTTAAAAAGTTACTTCTATCATGTCCAGGATGGCTCAGTGGATATGTCGCAGACTCAAAACAACAGCAAACTACAGGTACCCCAGTTCGATTCCGGAAACACCACTTCATTTCTTTCCTCATTTCTTCCAATTTAATTTGTATATAACAATATGTAACATTAAACTAAATAATAGAGAGGCGAATTACATATACACTATATACAGTAAAGTAAGAAATGGCAATAAAATTAGTATGATCTTTTTGATTTCTTGACACATGGTACTGATGTGTGTTACGCATGGTACTGATATGTGTTTCACATAGTATTGATATGGGTAACATATGGTATTGATATGGGTAACATATGGTACAGATATGGGTAACATATGGTACATATATGGGTAACATATGGTACAGATATGAGTAACATATAGTACTGATATGGGTAACATATGGGACAGTTATGAGTAACATATGGTATTGATATGGGTAACATATGGTACAGATATGAGTAACAATATGGTATTGATAAGGGTAACATAAGGTACAGATATGGGTAACATATGGTACAGATATGGGTAACATATGGTACTTATATGGGTAACATATGGTTTTGATATGGGTAACATATGGTATTGATATGGGTAACATATGGTACAGATATGGGTAACATATGAGTAACATATGGTATTGATATGGGTAACATATGGTACAGATATGGGTAACATATGGTACTGATATGGTAAACATATGGTACAGATATGTGTTACACATGGTACTGATATGTGATTTTGTTATGGTTAACATGTGTATTCCATATTATGTTATACATGTGGCAAAACTACATGTATAACATATCGTCCAAGGTTCCAAAAATCAACATTGTAACCACATTGTTATAATGTGGACATAACCACATGGTATACATGTGGAAATGTTTGCAGGGTAATGCGTATTGCCGAATAGCTTAGCTCATTTAGTTTTACCCTTACAGAAACATCTCTGACTCCGTCCTGAACCAACCAGGTTCGATTGATTCTGTTTAATTGTATTTCTCGAAATATTGGAACGATTCTATAATTCATTTGATCAAGTTATAAATAAGGACAGATTATACGACCAAGTCAACCATTGCTACCTAGTCTAATCCATACATGCAGGCTTTCTCTCAAAAAAATCTTACGTCAAAGTTGAAAGTAGGTGGTTGGTTCTTCTATGAATATGTGCGAATTTTATGATAATTTATTTTGCCATTCAAATGAAAAGCGGTCTCATCACCAACTACATTATCGTCCACAAACAGGACATATCTTTGCTAAAAACAATAAGCGAAATTCAGCCGCCAAGGAATATCGGTATCTAGGTGTTGGTTTGGCTCGTGCATCTTGTAAGGATATCAATTCAAATTTAAGTTTACAAATCTGTTGAATGTAGATTTAGTAACATCTAATCCACTTTTTATTGCTGTGATTTGCCAATTTTCTGTAAGTGCTTCTTGAACAATTCAAACTGTGAAATAAGTGTTTTACTGAAAGTGCGCAAACAGGTTTTTGGTATCGGTCACTAAAACTACAACTCAATGAAAACGGTTGAATCCATTCATCTAAAATTTTGTACAGAGCTAGAAAAATGTTGATTAACAAAATATTTTTTTCCAATTTTTCGTTAGTTTAATAGTTTTTGAATTACAGCATTCGAAATTTGGGTATCGGTTTTTTTGGGACCCTCTGTATAAAGGGGCAGAACAGTCATTTTTTGTTTTAACATTTTTAATGTCAAACGATTGCTTAGTAAGAATAAAGATGTTCATTAAAATCTAATAATGGAAATATATCATTTTTCATATAATTAATTTCTTAATAAATGCTAACGGTAGATGGTGCCACAATCAGTGACGCCATCTAGTAAACAAACCAACTGAAATAAGTTTCTATCTAGATTCTAGCTCAAGTGAAGAGATGGATTTATTTTTAAAACTGTGCCTACTTGTCTACGAATTCACATAATCTTTTCACCATTTTGACGCAAACAAAGCTTGATTACTGCATATATAAATTAATATGAAAACAACAAACATACTCTCTTACATACTAATGAATGGAAATGCTTCCGCTAGGTGTCGGTAATTTTATTATATACTTTTTTATATGAACTTTTAAAAAATATTCTGAATCGATTTAATACTAATTTTGCGATTGTTTGATTTTGACTTTACTATCCCTTTAAGCCCCCTAAACAATCAAATGGTTGATGTTTTCAAGCTTTTCATGTTAAAATTTCCATTTTCTTATTCAATAAATTTTCATTGGGATACTTAATATTTTTTATTTGTAAAAACTAATCATGTTGCTAGATTCAGGATTAGATACTGAAGTAGTAATTATCTTATTTTTATGTTTAATTTTTTTTTACAAAGAACACTTTGTAATTTGTAACTATGAACAGTAACTTTGAAATTTGAATTTGTTTTTTCTATCGTTCCTTTGTTTCCAGGTACCACAGGTCATAAATTTCTGCATAACATGTCTTATAAATATTTAAAAGTTTCAAAATATCTGAATTATTTTTTCTGACATATGTTTTATTATTTCTGAAATATGTTTTATTAAAACTGTTATTATACTAAGGACAAATAAATTTATTAATTAACTAATATATATATATACTGTGTTGCGTGAAAGCAACTCTTAAAAAATAAAATGCAAAATTACACTCACAGGAAAGTTTAACTGTAAAGCTTATGTTTGTACAATTTTTTGTATTCTGAAGAAGTTTTACATCTCTAGATTTTCACCTTTTTGTTAGTCATTTGATTATTAAAGGCCTAAATGTGAAAGAAAATGACTGTAAAATTTAGTATTACTTCAATATTAATTTCCATGCTTCTTCATTTACAATTTCAGACTATACAATTAATATTTTATACTAAAATTTTTGGTTAAAATATTATTATACTTCACTTCAAACTAATTCCATGAAAGGTTAAATTTACAAGCGCCTTGCAATTCACCAAAAAGAGAATTATAATATGATGTATGGCAGTTGTCCTCATGGCATTTTGTCGCATGGCAGTTTTCCACTATGGCAGTTGTCCACTATGGCAGTTATCCGCAAGGCAACTGTCCGCATGAGAGTTGTCCGCATGACAGTTGTCTGCATGACAGTTGTCCGCATGGCAGTTGTCCTAGAGCCCCAAAATAAAAGGGTAGGTAAGAACAAGTTATCTAAATCTTTAATTTCATAAAAAGTAATGAACACACATTATTTAAATTTTGCACGAATTTTCATATAGAGCTCATATGGATTCGTATGAAATTTCAAAGCATTTGGACGAATATTTTAGCAATAGTTTTTTCATATTTCACTTCAAACAATAAATTTGCTCTGGCCAAAAGTTAAGAGTAGCCATCATAAACTTTAAAATATTCCTGGATATTGGCAATTAACTAAATACTTTGTGAGTAAATCTTCGCTAGATCACTTCAATACATCTTCTGCAATAAAATTTTACAAATTTTGCAAAATTATCCATCTTCCATTCATCCTCCAGAAATGTCCACAATTTCTGCACATGTGTTGAGTTTCTTCTCTGAGTACTGTCTACAATATAAATTCAGATAAATTTAATGTATTAGTTTATTTGTTCTTAGCCTTTAACATCTTCGATTAATTTACTATTATTGTTTAAGTTCAGGTGTTCAGTGATCTAAACCAATTCAACTATGATAACTAGCGTTTGATAAACAGTCGACAGTTTCAACTCCTTATCTTCAATGAAATGTGCATTGGTCATTATCTTTCTAAAGAAATGAACTACTATCACCTATATATTGCGACAAAGATAACACCTTTCCCGATAACATCGACCCCGGTATTCTTTCATCTAGCGGATTGTCATTCGGTTCTTTGTATCAGCAACTTCATAGTGTCTGAATTGTTCAATTCAGTGAAGTTAAAAAAATGCGTGCTGTTGGTATTGTTTTGGCGATGTCAGTTTTTCTGGCATCATTTTTCCATTGTAAGTACAATATATTACATAAGTCCACCCGTAAGTGCTGATTCTTTCCATCAAATATAAATAGTAGTGACTGTGGAAGTGTGTTGCTAATTGGACAATTTTCTACTCTTTTTGTGAAAATTGTCAATTCTAGTGTTATATATAAGGAAACTAAATTGGGTGAATCAGTGAAGAATTATGATTTGGTCTGAAAGTAGTAAATTAGTGGGTATCATCGTAAATTTTCACTATTTTTCATTGATGTTAATAGTGATATCAATAAAATATCATGACACAATAGGTGAAAATAGCTATAGGTTGTCATCTTATTATTTTAATTAAAATATTTTCAGTTACATATCAAGAAAATGAGAATTTGTACTATCCATGTTAGAGGTCAATTATTCATGAATGATATTAAGATACGTAAATAAAATAAGAGTATTTTTTAATTCAAAGTAAGTTGTGTGTTTACATTTCATCTGAAAATTTTGATTGGTACTTATATATCAATCAGACACACCATGACAAATATTGTTCATTAGTTACTAGTCGGCAGTGTATATTAGGGTGGGCCAAAAAATAACGTTTTGGATATTGATTATGGAATAGTAATATAAATTTGTTATGACAAGAAAAGGTACGTGTACTGAAATTTGGGTGAATTCTGATATGATTAACAATTGCCCCCAACCGATTCAAATTTAAGAAAAGTAAGATTTTTGGTGATTTATACTACATTTTGGCAAAAAACTCATAAACTCTAATATATTATCATTTAGAATAGGAGGATAGCTTGAGAAGAGCTTATTTTGGTGTCTATATGTGCCGAAAAATCAGACCGGTACGTCAATGTCTACCGTTGCCTCCACCTCTCCAAATTGTTCTAATTTAGGCACCGCTGAAGACTGTAGACAGATTAGTGCTCAACATTTATGGAGGTCTAGTGCTCAAAGAAGAACATAATATGGAAATTTATATGCTAGCAATTGAGGAAAAACAATAATTATTGATCAATAAACCAACATTTAAATATTTGGGACACTTGGTGAATCAAAAAAGTTGACAAAGCGAATTGCATTGGTTATTATCAAATTGCTGAAATCCGAGTAAATTCGATATTTTTGCAATACGAAAATATTGATAAATGCTTTTATAAAATGAAATCATACAATTCACGAGGTCATTTTGAGAATTAAATTACTTCTATCTTATCACAATAACAGCATGATTGCTCTACTAGAAGCCAAACTTTAAGAGAAATATTGCAATAGTAATATATTCTACAATAAAAGGCTCGGGACAACTGAGAAGTATCTAAACATAATCTGCAATTATGTATGTTGTGTTTTTTCATAACGTGCCAACTAATTTTACCTATTCCACAGAATCGAATATTTCAGAATTAATGGGAAAATGTCATTTTGTACAAAATTTCAGATGTTTTGGGGCAACTCAAGAATGTCCAGAAAAAGCCTGGAAATTGGCATGCAATGTTCTTTTATAACGTATCAACTTATTATAACTATTCCATATGAAGATTTTAAAGTTTGTCCAAAACCAATATTTTTTGGCCCACCCTAGTGTATATATAAATAATTCCAGATTTTTTCAGATTATGATTGTGCAATACTAATAATATAGTATGTATAAAGTTTACTGTGATATCGCTTCTTAAAATAAATATATTTTTTCAAATTTTGTAAGTGAAACTCTGGTCGTTTACACTCAGTTAAGGGGTCAACCCACATTTTGAAAAAAAAATTATTAGTGTAACGATCGTTCTGAAACTTAACAAAAGAAACACATTTCATTGATGTAACTTTTTCAATTTTGGCTTTAGTTTTCGAAAAAATATAGTTTTTTAATTTTTTATGAGGTTAGAAAGAAAATAAAATAAAATAAAAAAATAATATTTTTCTAAATTTGTATTTTAACTGAGACAGTTTTAGAATCCTTAGAACATTTCTAACAAATCCACAGAAGTTTCTTTAAATTTCGCTTTCCTGTTCTTTATCAGCATTTTTTGATGACTAACTGAAATTTTCAGAAATCACCTCAATTTTAGATTTTAAACTGTGATATAAAGGAAACGAGAGAGAAAATTTAAAAAGCCTTCTGTATAATGAATAGAAATGTTCCAAGTATTGTAAAATTATTTTTAATTTCCTTGTAGCGTGAAAACTTATTGACTTCTCTTAATTCTTAGGTGGCAAATTCACATTTCACATGAGAGCCAAAAGACATAAAATAATAGTGTTGTTTTGTAATCAATATGTGATTTAAATGAATAGTACACTTCCTAACATTCATTTTTCAACCAAAAAAGTCATGATCGTCATGATTTTTGACCCTAACCCGGCTCCCTTTGGATCATACCCTCACAAAAAAATTGGGTCATGAAAGACTCTATAGTACAAGATTAGTACAACAAATTCACAGATTTGTTGATATTCATATACTAAGAAGAATAAATTAAATAATATTAGGAAAATTAGGGAAGATATTCAATGAATATAGTATTTATATAATTCCAACATTCCTAAACAATGTTTCAAAATGAAATCAATATAATCTAGGAATCATTCATAAAAATTATTTTATAAATTTTGCAATTCACAATAATATTTAACATAGAGCTCTACCAATAATAAATAATCATATAAATCATCGTAGAATTGAAAATCTTCAAATTTGAAATAGACTTTGTTAGCAAATCAAATGTATCAAAATATAGCCTTTAAATAATATCGACATATAAAATCCAGATAGTTTAACCAATTAAAATATGCCACAACTTTAAATTTTAGGAAAAGATAAAATACTGCCACTGTTGCTATATTATACCAGTATTCATATATAACAGTGCCAATTAACTTCTTACAGATGCAAATGGAACCAGTGAAGAAGAACTTCAGACCCAAATCGACAAGAGTTCAGATAATATTATAGATATAAAGGAGAGTATTGGAGGAAAAGCAAAGCCAACCACACACACAACTGTTATCACACCTACAACTGTTACCACGCCTACAACTGTTACCACGCCTACAACTGTTACCACACCTACAACTGTTACCACACCTACAACTGTTACCACGCCTACAATTGTTACCACGCCTACAACTGTTACCACGCCTACAACTGTTACCACACCTATAACTGTTACCACACCTACAACTGTTACCACGCCTACAACTGTTACCACGCCTACAACTGTTACCACGCCTACAACTGTTACCACACCTACAACTGTTACCACACCTACAACTGTTACCACACCTACAACTGTTACCACACCTACAACTGTTACCACGCCTACAACTGTTACCACACCTACAACTGTTACCACACCTACAACTGTTACCACACCTACAACTGTTACCACACCTACAACTGTCACTACACCTACAACTGTTACCACACCTACAACTGTTACCACGCCTACAACTGTTACCACGCCTACAACTGTTACCACACCCACAACTGTTACCACACCTACAACTGTTAACACACCTACAACTGTTAACACACCTACAACTGTTACCACACCTACAACTGTTCCCACAACTACAACTGTTACCACACCTACAACTGTTACCACACCTACAACTGTTACCACACCCACAACTGTTACCACACCTACAACTGTTACCACACCTACAACTGTTACCACACCTACAACTGTTACAACACCTACAAGTGTTACCACACCTACAACTGTTACCACACCTACAACTGTTACCACACCCACAACTGTTACTACACCGACAACTGTTACTACACCCACAACTGTTACTACACCTACAACTGTTACTACACCCACAACTGTTACCACACCTACAACTGTTACCACACCCACAACTGTTCCCACACCTACAACTGTTAACACACCTACAACTGTTACTACACCTACAACTGTTACCACGCCTACAACTGTTACCACGCCTACAACTGTTACCACGCCTACAACTGTTACCACACCCACAACTGTTACCACACCTACAACTGTTACTACACCTACAACTGTTACCACGCCTACAACTGTTACCACACCTACAACTGTTACCACACCTACAACTGTTACCACGCCTACAACTGTTACTACGCCTACAACTGTTACCACACCCACAACTGTTATCACACCTACAAATGTTACTACACCCACAACTGTTACTACACCTAAAACAGTTACCACACCTACAACTGTTACTACACCTACAACTGTTACCACACCTACAACTGTCACTACACCTACAACTGTTACCACGCCTACAACTGTTACCACACCTACAACTGTTACCACACCTACAACTGTTACCACACCTACAACTGTTACCACACCCACAACTGTTACCACACCTACAATTGTTACCACACCTACAACTGTCACTACACCTACTACTGTTACCACGCCTACAACTGTTACCACACCCACAACTGTTACCACACCTACAACTGTTACCACACCTACAACTGTCACCACACCTACAACTGTTACCACACCTACAACTGTTACCACACCTACAACTGTTACCACACCTATAACTGTTACCACACCCACAACTGTTACCACACCTACAACTGTTACCACACCTACAACTGTCACTACACCTACAACTGTTACCACGCCTACAACTGTTACCACACCCACAACTGTTACCACACCTACAACTGTTACCACACATACAACTGTTACCACACCTACAACTGTTACCACACCTACAACTGTTACCACACCTACAACTGTTATCACACCTACAACTGTTACCACACCTACAACTGTTACCACGCCTACAACTGTTACCACACCTACAACTGTTACCACACCTACAACTGTTACCACGCCTACAACTGTTACCACACCTACAACTGTTACTACACCTACAACTGTTACTACACCTACAACTGTTACCACACCTACAACTGTTTCCACACCTACAACTGTTACCACACCTACAACTGTTACTAAACCTACAACTGTTACCACACCTACAACTGTTACCACACCTACAACTATTACCACGCCTACAACTGTTACTACGCCTACAACTGTTACCACACCCACAACTGTTACCACACCTACAACTGTTACTACGCCTACAACTGTTACTACGCCTACAACTGTTACCACACCCACAACTGTTACCACACCTACAACTGTTACTACACCCACAACTGTTACTACACCTACAACTATTACCACACATACAACTGTTACCACACCTACAACTGTCACTACACCTACAACTGTTACCACACCTACAACTGTTACCACACCTACAACTGTTACCACGCCTACAACTGTTACTACACCTACAACTGTTACCACACCTACAACTGTTACCACGCCTACAACTGTTACCACACCTACAACTGTTACCACACCCACAACTGTTACCACAACTACAACTGTTACCACACCTACAACTGTTACTACACCTACAACTGTTACTACACCTACAACTGTTACCACACCTACAACTGTTACTACACCTACAACTGTTACCACACCTACAACTGTTACCACACCTACAACTGTTACTACACCTACAACTGTTACCACACCTACAACTGTTACTACACCCACAACTGTTACTACACCTACAACTGTTACCACACCTACAACTGTTACTACACCTACAACTGTTACCACACCTACAACAGTTACTACGCCTACAACTGTTACCACACCTACAACCGTTACTACACCCACAACTGTTACTACACCGACAACTGTTACTACACCCACAACTGTCACTACACCCACAACTGTTACCACACCTACAACTGTTACCACACCTACAACTGTTACCACACCCACAACTGTTACTACACCGACAACTGTTACTACACCAACAACTGTTACTACACCTACAACTGTTACCACACCTACAACTGTTACTACACCTACAACTGTTACCACACCTATAACTGTTACTACACCCACAACTGTTACTACACCTACAACTGTTACCACACCTACAACAGTTACTACACCTACAACTGTTACCACACCTACAACCGTTACTACACCCACAACTGTTACTACACCGATAACTGTTACTACACCCACAACTGTCACTACACCCACAACTGTTACCACACCTACAACTGTTACCACACCTACAACTGTTACCACACCCACAACTGTTACTACACCGACAACTGTTACTACACCCACAACTGTTACTACACCTACAACTGTTACTACACCAACAACTGTTACCACACCTACAACTGTTACTACACCTACAACTGTTACTACACCTACAACTGTTACCACACCCACAACTGTTACTACACCGACAACTGTTATTACACCCACAACTGTTACTACACCTACAACTGTTACCACACCTACAACTGTTACTACACCTACAACTGTTACTACACCCACAACTGTTACTACACCTACAACTGTTACTACACCCACAACTGTTAATACACCTACAACTGTTACCACACCTACAACTGTTACCACACCTACAACTGTCACTACACCTACAACTGTTACCACACCTACAACTGTTACCACACCTACAACTGTTACCACGCCTACAACTGTTACTACACCTACAACTGTTACCACACCTACAACTGTTACCACGCCTACAACTGTTACCACACCCACAACTGTTACTACACCTACAACTGTTACTACACCTACAACTGTTACTACACCTACAACTGTTACCACACCTACAACTGTTACTACACCTACAACTGTTACTACACCTACAACTGTTACTACACCTACAACTGTTACCACACCTACAACTGTTACCACACCTACAACTGTTACTACACCTACAACTGTTACCACACCTACAACTGTTACTACACCCACAACTGTTACTACACCTACAACCGTTACTACACCCACAACTGTTACTACACCGACAACTGTTACTACACCCACAACTGTCACTACACCCACAACTGTTACCACACCTACAACTGTTACCACACCTACAACTGTTACCACACCCACAACTGTTACTACACCGACAACTGTTACTACACCCACAACTGTTACTACACCTACAACTGTTACCACACCTACAACTGTTACTACACCTACAACTGTTACCACACCTATAACTGTTACTACACCCACAACTGTTACTACACCTACAACTGTTACCACACCTACAACAGTTACTACACCTACAACTGTTACCACACCTACAACCGTTACTACACCCACAACTGTTACTACACCGACAACTGTTACTACACCCACAACTGTCACTACACCCACAACTGTTACCACACCTACAACTGTTACCACACCTACAACTGTTACCACACCCACAACTGTTACTACACCGACAACTGTTACTACACCCACAACTGTTACTACACCTACAACTGTTACCACACCTACAACTGTTACTACACCTACAACTGTTACTACACCTACAACTGTTACCACACCTACAACTGTTACTACAACTACAACTGTTACTACACCTACAACTGTTACCACACCCACAACTGTTACTACACCGACAACTGTTACTACACCCACAACTGTTACTACACCTACAACTGTTACCACACCTACAACTGTTACTACACCTACAACTGTTACTACACCCACAACTGTTACAACACCGACAACTGTTACTACACCCACAACTGTTACCATGCCTACAACTGTTACCACACCTACAACTGTTACCATGCCTACAACTGTTACCACACCTACAACTGTTACCACACCTACAACTGTTACCACGCCTACAACTGTCACCACACCTACAACTGTTACTACACCTACAACTGTTACTACACCTACAACTGTTACCACACCTACAACTGTTACCACACCTACAACTGTTACCACACCTACAACTGTTACTAAACCTACAACTGTTACCACACCTACAACTGTTACCACACCTACAACTGTTACCACGCCTACAACTGTTACTACGCCTACAACTGTTACCACACCTTCAACTGTTACTACGCCTACAACTGTTACTACGCCTACAACTGTTACCACACCCACAACTGTTACCACACCTACAACTGTTACTACACCCACAACTGTTACTACACCTACAACTGTTACCACACCTACAACTGTTACCACGCCTACAACTGTTACTACACCTACAACTGTTACTACACCTACAACTGTTACCACACCCACAACTGTTACTACACCGACAACTGTTACTACACCCACAACTGTTACTACACCTACAACTGTTACCACACCTACAACTGTTACTACACCTACAACTGTTACTACACCCACAACTGTTACTACACCTACAACTGTTACTACACCCACAACTGTTAATACACCTACAACTGTTACCACACCTACAACTGTTACCACACCTACAACTGTCACTACACCTACAACTGTTACCACACCTACAACTGTTACCACACCTACAACTGTTACCACGCCTACAACTGTTACTACACCTACAACTGTTACCACACCTACAACTGTTACCACGCCTACAACTGTTACCACACCCACAACTGTTACTACACCTACAACTGTTACTACACCTACAACTGTTACTACACCTACAACTGTTACCACACCTACAACTGTTACTACACCTACAACTGTTACCACACCTACAACTGTTACCACACCTACAACTGTTACTACACCTACAACTGTTACTACACCCACAACTGTTACTACACCTACAACTGTTACCACACCTACAACTGTTACTACACCTACAACTGTTACCACACCTACAACAGTTACTACACCTACAACTGTTACCACACCTACAACCGTTACTACACCCACAACTGTTACTACACCGACAACTGTTACTACACCCACAACTGTCACTACACCCACAACTGTTACCACACCTACAACTGTTACCACACCTACAACTGTTACCACACCCACAACTGTTACTACACCGACAACTGTTACTACACCCACAACTGTTACTACACCTACAACTGTTACCACACCTACAACTGTTACTACACCTACAACTGTTACCACACCTATAACTGTTACTACACCCACAACTGTTACTACACCTACAACTGTTACCACACCTACAACAGTTACTACACCTACAACTGTTACCACACCTACAACCGTTACTACACCCACAACTGTTACTACACCGACAACTGTTACTACACCCACAACTGTCACTACACCCACAACTGTTACCACACCTACAACTGTTACCACACCTACAACTGTTACCACACCCACAACTCTTACTACACCGACAACTGTTACTACACCCACAACTGTTACTACACCTACAACTGTTACCACACCTACAACTGTTACTACACCTACAACTGTTACTACACCTACAACTGTTACCACACCTACAACTGTTACTACACCTACAACTGTTACTACACCTACAACTGTTACCACACCCACAACTGTTACTACACCGACAACTGTTACTACACCCACAACTGTTACTACACCTACAACTGTTACCACACCTACAACTGTTACTACACCTACAACTGTTACTACACCCACAACTGTTACAACACCGACAACTGTTACTACACCCACAACTGTTATTACACCTACAACTGTTACCACACCTACAACTGTTACTACACCTACAACTGTTACTACACCTACAACTGTTACCACACCTACAACTGTTACTACACCTACAACTGTTACTACACCTTCAACTGTTACCACACCTACAACTGTTACTACACCTACAACTGTTACTACACCCACAACTGTTACTACACCGACAACTGTTACTACACCCACAACTGTTACTACACCGACAACTGTTACCACACCCACAACTGTTACCACACCCACAACTGTTACCACACCTACAACTGTTACTACACCTACAACTGTTACCACACCTACAACTGTTACTACACCTACAACTGTTACCACACCTACAACTGTTACTACACCCACAACTGTTACTACACCGACAACTGTTACTACACCCACAACTGTTACTACACCGACAACTGTTACCACACCCACAACTGTTACCACACCCACAACTGTTACCACACCTACAACTGTCACTACACCTACAACTGTCACTACACCTACAACTGTTTCCACACCTACAACTGTCACTACACCTACAACTGTTACTACACCCACAACTGTTACTACACCGACAACTGTTACTACACCCACAACTGTTACAACACCTACAACTGTTACCACACCTACAACTGTTACCACACCTACAACTGTTATCACACCTACAACTGTTACCACACCTACAACTGTTACCACGCCTACAACTGTTACCACACCTACAACTGTTACCACACCTTCAACTGTTACCATGCCTACAACTGTTACCACACCTACAACTGTTACCACACCTACAACTGTTACCACGCCTACAACTGTCACCACACCTACAACTGTTACTACACCTACAACTGTTACTACACCTACAACTGTTACCACACCTACAACTGTTACCACACCTACAACTGTTACCACAACTACAACTGTTACTAAACCTACAACTGTTACCACACCTACAACTGTTACCACACCTACAACTGTTACCACGCCTACAACTGTTACTACGCCTACAACTGTTACCACACCTTCAACTGTTACTACGACTACAACTGTTACTACGCCTACAACTGTTACCACACCCACAACTGTTACCACACCTACAACTGTTACTACACCCACAACTGTTACTACACCTACAACTGTTACCACACCTACAACTGTTACCACGCCTACAACTGTTACTACACCTACAACTGTTACCACACCTACAACTGTTACCACGCCTACAACTGTTACCACACCTACAACTGTTACCACACCCACAACTGTTACCACAACTACAACTGTTACCACACCTACAACTTTCACTACACCTACAACTGTTACTACACCTACAACTGTTACCACACCTACAACTGTTACTACACCTACAACTGTTACCACACCTACAACTGTTACCACACCTATAACTGTTACTACACCCACAACTGTTACTACACCTACAACTGTTACCACACCTACAACAGTTACTACACCTACAACTGTTACCACACCTACAACCGTTACTACACCGACAACTGTTACTACACCTACAACTGTTACTACACCTACAACTGTTACCACACCCACAACTGTTACTACACCGACAACTTTTACTACACCCACAACTGTTACTACACCTACAACTGTTACCACACCTACAACTGTTACTACACCTACAACTGTTACTACACCCACAACTGTTACTACACCGACAACTCTTACTACACCCACAACTGTTACTACACCTACAACTGTTACCACACCTACAACAGTTACTACACCTACAACTGTTACCACACCTACAACCGTTACTACACCCACAACTGTTACTACACCGACAACTGTTACTACACCCACAACTGTCACTACACCCACAACTGTTACCACACCTACAACTGTTACCACACCTACAACTGTTACCACACCCACAACTGTTACTACACCGACAACTGTTACTACACCCACAACTGTTACTACTCCTATAACTGTTACCACACCTACAACTGTTACTACACCTACAACTGTTACCACACCTACAACCGTTACTACACCCACAACTGTTACTACACCGACAACTGTTACTACACCCACAACTGTTACCACACCTACAACTGTTACCACACCTACAACTGTTACCACACCCACAACTGTTACTACACCGACAACTGTTACTACACCCACAACTGTTACTACTCCTACAACTGTTACCACACCTACAACTGTTACTACACCTACAACTGTTACCACACCTACAACTGTTACCACACCTACAACTGTTACTAAACCTACAACTGTTACCACACCTACAACTGTTACCACACCTACAACTGTTACCACGCCTACAACTGTTACTACGCCTACAACTGTTACCACACCTTCAACTGTTACTACGCCTACAACTGTTACTACGCCTACAACTGTTACCACACCCACAACTGTTACCACACCTACAACTGTTACTACACCCACAACTGTTACTACACCTACAACTGTTACCACACCTACAACTGTTACCACGCCTACAACTGTTACTACACCTACAACTGTTACTACACCTACAACTGTTACCACACCCACAACTGTTACTACACCGACAACTGTTACTACACCCACAACTGTTACTACACCTACAACTGTTACCACACCTACAACTGTTACTACACCTACAACTGTTACTACACCCACAACTGTTACTACACCTACAACTGTTACTACACCCACAACTGTTAATACACCTACAACTGTTACCACACCTACAACTGTTACCACACCTACAACTGTCACTACACCTACAACTGTTACCACATCTACAACTGTTACCACACCTACAACTGTTACCACGCCTACAACTGTTACTACACCTACAACTGTTACCACACCTACAACTGTTACCACGCCTACAACTGTTACCACACCCACAACTGTTACTACACCTACAACTGTTACTACACCTACAACTGTTACTACACCTACAACTGTTACCACACCTACAACTGTTACTACACCTACAACTGTTACCACACCTACAACTGTTACCACACCTACAACTGTTACTACACCTACAACTGTTACTACACCCACAACTGCTACTACACCTACAACTGTTACCACACCTACAACTGTTACTACACCTACAACTGTTACCACACCTACAACAGTTACTACACCTACAACTGTTACCACACCTACAACCGTTACTACACCCACAACTGTTACTACACCGACAACTGTTACTACACCCACAACTGTCACTACACCCACAACTGTTACCACACCTACAACTGTTACCACACCTACAACTGTTACCACACCCACAACTGTTACTACACCGACAACTGTTACTACACCCACAACTGTTACTACACCTACAACTGTTACCACACCTACAACTGTTACTACACCTACAACTGTTACCACACCTATAACTGTTACTACACCCACAACTGTTACTACACCTACAACTGTTACCACACCTACAACAGTTACTACACCTACAACTGTTACCACACCTACAACCGTTACTACACCCACAACTGTTACTACACCGACAACTGTTACTACACCCACAACTGTCACTACACCCACAACTGTTACCACACCTACAACTGTTACCACACCTACAACTGTTACCACACCCACAACTCTTACTACACCGACAACTGTTACTACACCCACAACTGTTACTACACCTACAACTGTTACCACACCTACAACTGTTACTACACCTACAACTGTTACTACACCTACAACTGTTACCACACCTACAACTGTTACTACACCTACAACTGTTACTACACCTACAACTGTTACCACACCCACAACTGTTACTACACCGACAACTGTTACTACACCCACAACTGTTACTACACCTACAACTGTTACCACACCTACAACTGTTACTACACCTACAACTGTTACTACACCCACAACTGTTACAACACCGACAACTGTTACTACACCCACAACTGTTATTACACCTACAACTGTTACCACACCTACAACTGTTACTACACCTACAACTGTTACTACACCTACAACTGTTACCACACCTACAACTGTTACTACACCTACAACTGTTACTACACCTTCAACTGTTACCACACCTACAACTGTTACTACACCTACAACTGTTACTACACCCACAACTGTTACTACACCGACAACTGTTACTACACCCACAACTGTTACTACACCGACAACTGTTACCACACCCACAACTGTTACCACACCCACAACTGTTACCACACCTACAACTGTTACTACACCTACAACTGTTACCACACCTACAACTGTTACTACACCTACAACTGTTACCACACCTACAACTGTTACTACACCCACAACTGTTACTACACCGACAACTGTTACTACACCCACAACTGTTACTACACCGACAACTGTTACCACACCCACAACTGTTACCACACCCACAACTGTTACCACACCTACAACTGTCACTACACCTACAACTGTCACTACACCTACAACTGTTTCCACACCTACAACTGTCACTACACCTACAACTGTTACTACACCCACAACTGTTACTACACCGACAACTGTTACTACACCCACAACTGTTACAACACCTACAACTGTTACCACACCTACAACTGTTACCACACCTACAACTGTTATCACACCTACAACTGTTACCACACCTACAACTGTTACCACGCCTACAACTGTTACCACACCTACAACTGTTACCACACCTTCAACTGTTACCATGCCTACAACTGTTACCACACCTACAACTGTTACCACACCTACAACTGTTACCACGCCTACAACTGTCACCACACCTACAACTGTTACTACACCTACAACTGTTACTACACCTACAACTGTTACCACACCTACAACTGTTACCACACCTACAACTGTTACCACAACTACAACTGTTACTAAACCTACAACTGTTACCACACCTACAACTGTTACCACACCTACAACTGTTACCACGCCTACAACTGTTACTACGCCTACAACTGTTACCACACCTTCAACTGTTACTACGACTACAACTGTTACTACGCCTACAACTGTTACCACACCCACAACTGTTACCACACCTACAACTGTTACTACACCCACAACTGTTACTACACCTACAACTGTTACCACACCTACAACTGTTACCACGCCTACAACTGTTACTACACCTACAACTGTTACCACACCTACAACTGTTACCACGCCTACAACTGTTACTACACCTACAACTGTTACCACACCTACAACCGTTACTACACCGACAACTGTTACTACACCTACAACTGTTACTACACCTACAACTGTTACCACACCCACAACTGTTACTACACCGACAACTTTTACTACACCCACAACTGTTACTACACCTACAACTGTTACCACACCTACAACTGTTACTACACCTACAACTGTTACTACACCCACAACTGTTACTACACCGACAACTCTTACTACACCCACAACTGTTACTACACCTACAACTGTTACCACACCTACAACAGTTACTACACCTACAACTGTTACCACACCTACAACCGTTACTACACCCACAACTGTTACTACACCGACAACTGTTACTACACCCACAACTGTCACTACACCCACAACTGTTACCACACCTACAACTGTTACCACACCTACAACTGTTACCACACCCACAACTGTTACTACACCGACAACTGTTACTACACCCACAACTGTTACTACTCCTACAACTGTTACCACACCTACAACTGTTACTACACCTACAACTGTTACCACACCTATAACTATTACTACACCCACAACTGTTACTACACCTACAACTGTTACCACACCTACAACAGTTACTACACCTACAACTGTTACCACACCTACAACCGTTACTACACCCACAACTGTTACTACACCGACAACTGTTACTACACCCACAACTGTCACTACACCCACAACTGTTACCACACCTACAACTGTTACCACACCTACAACTGTTACCACACCCACAACTGTTACTACACCGACAACTGTTACTACACCCACAACTGTTACTACACCTACAACTGTTACCACACCTACAACTGTTACTACACCTACAACTGTTACTACACCTACAACTGTTACCACACCTACAACTGTTACTACACCTACAACTGTTACTACACCTACAACTGTTACCACACCCACAACTGTTACTACACCGACAACTGTTACTACACCCACAACTGTTACTACACCTACAACTGTTACCACACCTACAACTGTTACTACACCTACAACTGTTACTACACCCACAACTGTTACTACACCTACAACTGTTACTACACCCACAATTTTTACTACACCTACAACTGTTACCACACCTACAACTATTACCACACCTACAACTGTCACTACACCTACAACTGTTACCACACCTACAACTGTTACCACACCTACAACTGTTACCACGCCTACAACTGTTACTACACCTACAACTGTTACCACACCTACAACTGTTACCACGCCTACAACTGTTACCACACCTACAACTGTTACCACGCCTACAACTGTTACCACAACTACAACTGTTACCACACCTACAACTGTTACTACACCTACAACTGTTACTACACCTACAACTGTTACCACACCTACAACTGTTACTACACCTACAACTGTTACCACACCTACATTTGTTACCACACCTACAACTGATACTACACCTACAACTGTTACCACACTTACAACTGTTACTACCCCCACAACTGTTACTACACCTACAACTGTTACCACACCTACAACTGTTACTACACCTACAACTGTTACCACACCTACAACAGTTACTACACCTACAACTGTTACCACACCTACAACCGTTACTACACCCACAACTGTTACTACACCGACAACTGTTACTACACCCAGAACTGTCACTACACCCACAACTGTTACCACACCTACAACTGTTACCACACCTACAACTGTTACCACACCCACAACTGTTACTACACCGACAACTGTTACTACACCCACAACTGTTACTACACCTACAACTGTTACCACACCTACAACTGTTACTACACCTACAACTGTTACCACACCTATAACTGTTACTACACCCACAACTGTTACTACACCTACAACTGTTACCACACCTACAACAGTTACTACACCTACAACTGTTACCACACCTACAACCGTTACTACACCCACAACTGTTACTACACCGACAACTGTTACTACACCCACAACTGTCACTACACCCACAACTGTTACTACACCGACAACTGTTACCACACCTACAACTGTTACCACACCCACAACTGTTACTACACCGACAACTGTTACTACACCCACAACTGTTACTACACCTACAACTGTTACCACACCTACAACTGTTACTACACCTACAACTGTTACTACACCTACAACTGTTACCACACCTACAACTGTTACTACACCTACAACTGTTACTACACCTACAACTGTTACCACACCCACAACTGTTACTACACCGACAACTGTTACTACACCCACAACTGTTACTACACCCACAACTGTTACTACACCTACAACTGTTACCACACCTACAACTGTTACTACACCTACAACTGTTACTACACCCACAACTGTTACTACACCGACAACTCTTACTACACCCACAACTGTTACCACACCTACAACTGTTACCACACCTACAACTGTTACTACACCTACAACTGTTACCACACCTACAACTGTTTCTACGCCTACAACTGTCACTACACCTACAACTGTCACTACACCTACAACTGTTACCACACCTACAACTGTCACTACACCTACAAGTGTCACTACACCTACAACTGTTACCACACCTACAACTGTTACCACACCTACAACTGTTACCACACCTACAACTGTTACCACACCCACAACTGTTACTACACCTACAACTGTTACTACACCTACAACTGTTACTACACCTACAACTGTTACTACACCTACAACTGTTTTTACACCTACAACTGTTACCACACCTACAACTGTTACCACACCTACAACTGTTACTACACCTACAACTGTTACCACACCTACAACTGTTACTACACCTACAACTGTTACCACACCTACAACTGTTACTACACCCACAACTGTTACTACACCTACAACTGTTACCACACCTACAACTGTTACTACACCTACAACTGTTACCACACCTACAACTGTTACTACACCTACAACTGTTACCACACCTACAACTGTTACTACACCGACAACTGTTACTACACCTACAACTGTCACTACACCTACAACTGTTACCACACCTACAACTGTCACTACACCTACAACTGTCACTACACCTACAACTGTTACCACACCTACAACTGTCACTACACCTACAACTGTCACTACACCTACAACTACTACAGAAGCAAGTGGATCAAGTGATGAGGAAATTCTAACTCAAGTCGAGAAGAGTTTAGACAATATTATTGAATATCTGAACAGTATTGAAAAACAAGCCAATGCATATGCAATTACTAAACACAAAACTGAATCTAATTCAGTCAAGACTAAACTTGCACCTAAAAATCCATCTTCACCTCCAGACAATGATGCAGCAATATTTGTGGATCAAAATAAAAATGAGACGAAAGAAATTTTTAATATACATAATAATGTCGAAATGAGAAAAAAAGGAATCGAGAAGACAAATAAAAGTAAATCATCTTGTGTTCAATGTGTAGAGTTAGACAATGCATTTTATGAAGTTGATGTCATCACGATGGAAATAGCAGCTGGAACCATTACCGATAATCAAGCAAAAGAGATGGAGAAACAAGAAAGCATAATTAGCGGCATCGAGATAAAGCCTTCGGATGATCTGTTAACTTATGTAAAAGATGATGATGAATTCGCACAGAAAATTGAGGTGAGTGTTTTCTCAGATATATATTTTTATTACAATGATTTGTTAAGACTACAGAGTATAGCCACATAATTGACCTGAAAGTGATAAGTTTTCGGTCATTACTTTGCCTTATCGTGATTGCTGATAAGATATTAGACAAAATGCCAAGAATTATTCATTATCCAGAAAGGAAATGTTTGTTCCTCATTTTTTATTATAAATTTAAAGTCGGTTAATATTTATTGAAAAATTATTCACATTATACTCAATTTTTTGGCAGTCCTGTTAATCAGATTGTACATGAAGCTAATATTATTTAATTAAGTTAAATGAAGATAGTTATACTCTTCTTGTTTTTATTGAACAAATATTGTCTTTTATTAAACAAAATAAATTTATCATTTAATTATTTTATTTTTTTATTTATTTATTAAACTCAACACAAAGCAAATTACAGATAATATCAAATGGTATAAAAATGAGCAATCCTGTACGAGTTAAAAACTTGAGGGATAAAAGTATAAAATAGGAATAGTGAGAATAGTTAAAATGTTACATTGGTTTATATACAAAGTAAGAAAATAGTTAACTAGTTAAAAAAATGACTATAATTTTTACATAAAATCATCACGGTATTTTTCCATAATAAAATCTTTGTACAGCTTTTTAAAAGAATAATTAGACATTTTTAATGTTAAAAATTGGGGGATTCATTAAAAAGCTTGATAGCTTGGAAAATAGTAGACCGTTTTTCTATTTCTAGTCTAACTGGAGGTAAAATAAATTTAAAAGTTCGGGTATTATGGTCATGCTGTGTTAAAAACTTGCTAAAATACCTACCTAACAAACTAACATCATCATATAAAGCGCATCTCATAAATTTCAATAAAAAATAATTACAAAGGTCCTCAAATTTTAAAAGTTTAAGATCGAAGAACATTTTACTGGTAGAAATTAGAGGAACATGATTGACATTATATTTCACTTTTAAAATAATTCGTAAAATTTTATTCATTAAAATTTGTATTCTATTAATATGAACAGGGTAGGTTTTTCCATAGATAATAATTGACTGGATAACTATTGAGTAGGCAAGAGAATGGTAAATTGAAAGAAAAGCAGGTCTATTGAGGTAAGGTGAAGCTGCGTAGATACTGCCTTGGACAAATATGGGTACAATGGTTAGGAAATTTGAGTTTGTTGTCAATAAAAACTCCTAGATATTTAAAAACCTCCACCCATTCGAGTAAGACATTATTAAAAAATACAGGTGGATAAAATGCAGGATGGGAGGGAGAGAATAGCATTAGTTTAGTTTTCGCTGTATTGGGGTTAATTTGTTCATAGCTAAAAACATCTCAAGTTTCTCGATAAAATTAACTAGTTTAAAAGTAGCTTTATTAAAATCAGATCCAGAAAAGTAAAATACAGCGTCATCAGCAAACAGGGTACATTCAATTCCTAGGTTTTTACTAATTAATAAGCTATAATAAGAAATCAGGTTTAATACCGGTGTACAATTCTGAAAAAAACAATATATATTATACAGGGTGTTTAATTCAGTATGTTAATAACACCTTTAAACAGGGTGTGAATAACAATATGTTGAAACATACTTCGTTATCGAGATATTGATGCCGTGGTTCTAGGATATTTTTTCAAATATAGGAAATTTCACATAAAAACGAACATTATTTCAATAAAAATTTCACTATTTAAAGTGTTCATTCATCAAACACTAGAAAAGGCGTTTCATTTTGTTTTCTATGGAAGCTGTCAAATTTTTGCTCGATCTAAAATTAAAAATCCTGTATATATATCCTATTTCATTCAAATATATAATTCGGTAAAGATTAAGGATTCATTTACTCAAGAAATTTTCATTAAGTTGAACCTCAAAAGATATAATCTGCAGATTGTCATGATAGTCCCTAACTTTGTTATTATTTTCTTTCTACTAGAACGTCGAAGCGAGCAAAGAGATTGTGACGAAAGAAAAAGAACAAATGCAGGCCAAGGACACTGCCATTATAGTCGTCTCAGTGGTTGGTTCACTATTTTTCCTGGCAATAATTGCACTAACTGTTGCTCTGGTTATGATGAACAAGAAGAATAAAAAGTTGAAAAAATCAAAGCCTGCGATGAAAGATAGTGAGAGCTTGAAGAGAAAAGATGTAAGAAAAATGTGTAGTGATTATTGAATTCATATTAACATTTTACTTATATAGAAATGAAATTCGATTCATTTTTTGGATGTCTTCCATAATTGAAAGTTTAAACAAACCTAATATTTTTTCTTTCCCTATAGTCTTTAATCGAAGATGGATCAGAAATGAGTTCCACAAACGAAGCTTTCGCTGAAGACATGGAAAATAATCATCCACCTATTAGAACGAAAACTGGGATTGCTCAGAATGCTCAGGGAACTACGTACGCTAATCAAAGGTATTAATTAACTAATTTATCTATTTCCAGTGATTTCGAATTGATCATTGCAGTTTTTTCTTTTAACCTTTCTCTGAAGAAAACGAAAATGAGAATAATGCAGTTACTTGTTCTTAACTATAGAAAATTTTTCAGATTATTGATTATCGGAATTAATTTAATTGAGAATTCATTTATTTCAATAATGTAGGAAAATGTTAACATTAAAAATATTGATTACGAAGTTCAATTACATTGATGGTTGATCGAATATGGCGTTAAATTGAAAATAAACAATTCGGTAGAATCTTTTTTAAATATCTACTAAAAAAAAATATAAATATATAATACGGTAAATTTGAACATCAGATATTCAAAAATGTTTAAAATGATAGTAAAGAAATGTCAAAAATGTACAAAGTTGTGAAAAATGATTGGATATTTTCCTTAAATGTCATGAAATATGTTGAGATTTACTTGAATATTAATTAAACTTTCGTATGTGAAATTGTAATTATACAGTGTTTTTAATATTATCTGTAACGCATCTTTTGAATTGTTACAGACCAATGGAAGGAGCAAATACAGCTATGGGATATGACTCGCAAAAGCAGACTGATAATAGAAAACGTTGGTTACTAAAATTAACTTTGAAATATGTTTATATTAATTTTAAATTAAGGCTCATTGTAGTTTCAACACTTCAATTTCATTCTTTGGTTTCAATCAATCATGACAGTTTACATCTAAATTAAGATGATTAACAACAAGCCATGCAAATGAAAAGCTTCCATAAATAGTCTACCGGTGACGATTAGAGATGAACCACCATATTTGTATATTTATTGAATTTATGTCTAAATGAACAGAGAATGCAGAAATTAACCAAGGAAATCGAAAACTTTACTAAAAAAGTTCAGTTGAAATTACCACAGATATGATGAGAATAAATATTTATATTTCTCCACTCCAGAAAACCCCATCTCCTACAATGAGCGGACGGATGGGACGCAGAGGTCATCCCAGATGCCATATGGTTACACCAGAGATGACAGAAACTATCCAATACCTCCAAGACCAATACCTCGAGCAAACTCAAAACCAAGAGGACAACAAGAGATGAGATCATATGATAATATGGATGTGAAAACCCAGTCTCAATATGATCCTCCACGAACGTTCAATTATTACACTTCACCATCTGCTCAAAATCGCTCAAAATCCCAGCAGGGAATTGGCTCACGGCCTGGTCCTTCACGCTCCAGGAACGATTTACGCAGACCCTATGGTCCTGAAGATTTGTATTAGAACTATTTGTTTCACAATGATAATTTGTTTGTATTAATATAGTTAGTTTTCACGGTAATTTTATAATTGAGAATCATTTCAGTTTCAGATGTATGTTGTGATAAATATAATTATTATGTCACTTACATCAGATTTTCTTCTACAAATCTTTCATTTTACGTTAATTGAAATTACTGAATTAAATACTAAATTAAAAAAATGCTTAATTGTTATATATTATCATCATTAACAATAATACTGGGTTGCGGAAAAGTCACTTTACACTTTTAAATATTTATTGCAAGAAAAAAAATTGTACTAGTTTTTTATCTGCATCATACATATTGTGAAAAAAAATTTGAGATTTTGTCTATAAATTAATATAAATTTGATATCGATAGTTGAGTCGGTTTTCACACAATAAACATTTAAAAGTGTAAAGTTACTTTTCCGCCACCCTGTATAAACCATTACAAATAATGCAGGCATCAACCGTGTCAAATTATCGTCGAATAAGAAATAAGGATAAAAAGAATAGGGGTGATATTGAAGGAAGTTAAAAGCAAAACTTAACTAATACGTCTTTTTATGAGATCAGCATAATTAATAGATGTGTAGTATCATGTACTTTGTTTATCTAAATGATGATAATGATTGAAAAGAACCATATCATCTTTGAAAAACAACAAACTAGTAATTAATAGATCTTGTTTTGCAAGTCATATTTTCGTTATCTTGTTGTTTTCCCATAAGTGTGACGCGTAAGAGATATATGTTTCTGAGAAAACTCAGTCTCAGAAAATTCGGTATCATATTATAATGATTATATTTAAGAACAGTAATAGAAAAAGTTGTAACTATGTACACCTAAATGTGTAGTTTATTTATTAAAAGCTGATAACCTCATTAAACGTTGTAAAATGATACGTTCTATTAGAAAGTTTAACATGTTTTGACATTCATTTAACATGAAATTTGTGTGGAAAATTAGGTCTCGGAGTATTCGGTCTAAGGTATAAATTGAACTTATGAATTAGATGTATCACATGGAGTGGCGCCTCCTAATGTATTGAAATAAGTGAGGGATAATGGATGATTTTGGTAAAGAATCATTTACTTTATATCTTTATAATATGCAATTGTTTCTTTATTAGAACTAAAAAATGCTGGGTGAACAAACTTATTTTGGCATATTTTATCATTTTCATATCTGGCGCAAGAGCTTTTTCACCACCCACTAGTGGCCACTACTTATGATCACCCTGTAGAAAATGTAGTAGGAATAGAAAAACAAACGAATTATGTGTTTATAATGTTAAAAAAAGAGGATTACCCAAAGAAAACCACACACAGATAATGATGATGCTTGTTACAGTTATGGCTATATTAATTTCGAACTCGCTTTTCAGGGAGGGGGGCCCTGCCAGGTCATTAAACAATCATGAGTCATGCAGTACAACAAACTAACAGGTACAAAAACCTACATAGAGGCAGTTTATTTTGAGAGGCCATTTATTATTCTGAGATCGAAATTTCCAGACCGAATTTTCCGAGACCGAAATATCTGGCCAACGAGTTTTATATCTAAATCGGCGTGAAATAACAATAACTGTAATTGTTACTCTAGGGGTATATATTATTAGTAGGGCCCGGATTTATAGGCACTTAAAAATAGTTGAAATAGCACTAAAAATCTAGTCAAAATAGCGCTATAAAATATGCTCATATATCCAGCTTTGTAGGCAAAATAGGCACTTATTATTAGAGAAGTATATGCTCTATGTCATAGTTTTCTTTTGCACTAGCATTAAAAATATGTCCAGCTATTTTACGGAGACTGAGGTATTTTACATCGCAGGCAGGAAATTGATCATTTATATTGCATATTAATTTTATTTGTATAAATACATTTATGAAAAGAACTGAAACAATAATTTCAAATTATATTGAACATTTATATAATTAATAGAAACAAAGAAATACAAATTTATCATTATATAACAAAACATTAATAGTTGGAAGATATAATTAATAGTTTTCTAACATTTTCTGTTTTTAGTGAAAGTCTCTGGTCACTCAATAGCATAGTCAATTTTGAGAAGCTTCTCTCTACTTCAACTGAAGTTAATGGCCCATACTTGAAGTACACAGCATTCTGAGCAAACTTCCTCTCCATATTTACTTCTTGTCCAAAAATGATACCTCTAAGATTTTCAATTGTTTTTAAACCAGGATTATTTGTAACAACTTGTTCCGCTTTTGCATTGATTCGTTTGCCGACTTCACCATAGGCCACACTGATATTCCTTAGAGCCAAGTGAAATATTTCAAGTGATTTAACCATTTCTAAATTTCTCTCTTCCAATTTCTTTATGGAATCGGCCAAAGATGAAAAATTTGCAGATATGTAAAGTAAGTTGTGCTGTGTAGACTGTTCCTTCAACAACTCTTGGACGATTTTAATGGAAGTGGCATCATCAGGAATAAATGACCCGATGACGTTCTGGTGAAATACGGAAAGAAATTCAGTTATAAACAAAGTTTCCAGGAAGGATTTAAATTGCGGAATTCTCGGAATGCCCGGAACTTCCGGAACAGTAGTGAAAAGTCAATGTACATTTAAGAGAAGGTTAGATAAGGTTAGATTATTTGATTTAACCGCTGAAAGTTTTTGCTACTTCTGATTTTTCGCTACTTTTCTGGGTGTTCCGGGCATTCCGGGAGTTCCGCGGTTTATGTAGACCCAAGTTCTCACATGTGACAGTTATAGCTATATGTTCAACCGTACTAATGGATTAAATGGCTGCAACAGAATTAATATATCTTACCTGAATAGCGGGTAAATGTTTTGCGTAGTACATTGCAGCAGTAAGCCACGTTCCCCATCTAGTTACGACAGGCTGCAGGGGAAGTGGCACATCTGGAGCTAACTCGCGAAATATTTCACATCGTCTGGGACATTCAAGAAATATCTTCTTACCATTTGAAATCAATTCATCTATATCCTTGAATTGAGCTCGAACTTCCTCAGCAATTCTGTGTAAACCGTGCGCGAGGCAAGTTAGGTGAATCATTTTTGGGTAAAGGATTCGTAAAGAGGACGCTGTTTTCTTCATGTAAGACGCTGCATCTGTGACTAACAGTAAAATATTATCAAATTTTATTCCATCTGGCCATAACAAACAAAGGGATGATTCAATGAACTGAGCTATTGTTACGCTATTGGTTTTATCTAATTGTTCACAATTTAACTAAAAAAAATTAGATTCTTTATCTATCTCCATTGTCCCTATTATTGCATTAGCAATCTGCCTCCCAGTGCAATCTGTACACTCATCTACGCTAAGCCATATCTTTTTGTCACCAACTACTGATCTAATTCTATCCAATATAGAATGGTAATGCTTGCCAACAGAAGCTATCCGTATTGTTGATTCACTTGGTACAACAAACCCAGTATATTTCTCGAGAAAGCTTTTGAAGGCATCATTTTCTATTTTCCATATTGGAATATTCGCACTGACCAAAGCGAAACAGAGATCAAGGTAGAACTGAGCAGTACTTGGACGGACATTAGGGTAATTCTCATCTTCTTGATTCCTGTCTGAACAACTAGCTACATTAGATTTATGTTTGTTAGTTTTGAAATGTGCTATGATATTGCACTTTTTAACACTTCTAAGTTAAGTGTCGCACGGCTTGCATTTTTAATTCATCATTGTCACAGAACAACACATTTTCACCAAATTCCTCAACTAAGCTTCTAATTCGAACACTCTTCTGCCGCTTAGCTTTAGGAATTCTAACCGATGTGTGCACCACGATAACAAATACAAAAATGACTTGCTAAATATTCTATTATATGGCACACTGAAGTAAATTTTGGAAGTCCTATTGTAATAAACAATAATATATATAGAAACTGAACAGAAACACAACTACATCTTAATTATCCGTCAGATTAGCTTATTTGCTATATATTTCTAGGCATTTATATGCATAATAGGCAAAATAGCATAATGCCTATTATGCCTATTTTCTATATGCTCTTGTAGGCATTATAGCTCTTACAGCATAAGTGCCTATAAATCCGGGCCCTAATTATTAGTTTCCAAATTCAATACGCACAGTTCATTTACTACAAAAAGCCGTCATTTTTAACTTTACTGAAATAAAGCGTAACCATTTTCGATTCATCTTATGTTAACTAATAGAAAAACATATTTTCTTTCTTAATGCACTTGTTTTAGCCTAAACAATTAACAACTTTATAACTAATTAGTATATATCTATCATATTCGCCCAGTGTACAATGAACTAGGTCAGGGGTGGCGAACCACTGACCAGCGGGTAACGAAGTGACCCACCAATCCCTTTTCAGTGACCCACTTCACTTTTTCATATTTGTACAATGATGACTAATGTTCCCTTGGGGTACTAAGAGATTAGCTTTCCGTACATCTCTTAAGGATGCCTTTTTCAAAAATTATTGTTCAAATCTTGAACGAAGAATTTTGGTACAACATTTAGTAGATTTTGACAATTTCCAGGCCGGTTTAAACCAAATGTATATCACTATTACACTCAGATACAGTATGAGTTAAAAAAAAGCGGGTACGAAATTAATATAGCCATAACTTTAACAAGCATCATCATTATCTGTGTGTAGTTTTCTTTGGGTAATGCATATTTTTATCATTATAAACACATAGTTCGTTTGTTTTCCTATTCCTACTACTTTTTCTACAGGGTGATCATAAGTAGTGGGTGGTGAAAAAGCTCTTGCGCCAGATATGAAAATAATAAAAGATGCCAAAATAGGTTTGGTCACTCAGAATTTTTTAGTTCTAATAACGAAACAATTGCCTATTATAAAGATATAAAGTAAATAATTCTTTACCAAAATCATCCATTATCTGTCATTTATTTCAATAAATTATTTTTGCCCCCGTTTCCTGACTGGTTTCATTGGTCTTCAAATCACGTCAGGATTAGATTTCATAAATCCACATTATGCGTTTTTCGTTCTTTTAATTGATTCAGATCAGAAGGTGAGGAGGAGCTTACATCATTTTACAAATACATAGCATAACAGGAATAAATCGCAACAAGTTAGGTATGAGATCCTCGGAGACCATTCAATTGCATGAAATGACTCCTATGTTTGAAAACTATCAGCAAGTGTCCTATGCACTGAGAACCATCCTGCATCAACCATATTAGATTCAGAGTAGCTCTACAAATGCATCGTAGTTATTGAAATATCCGCTGATTCAACATAAGGGTTCTTAAAATCATTCTAATTTTCGGGGATGAAACTTACTATTTTGATAAACATGGTTTGAAAGAAACTCGCGCAAGAGCTTTTTCACCACCCTCTATTTATGATCACTCTGTAGTAAAATCATTAGGAATAGAAAAACAAACTAACAATGTGGTTATAGCTGACAAAACTCTACATTAGACAATGAAAACCACACGAAAATACAGTATAGTTCATGTTAAAGTTATGACGATATTAATTAGGTACCAAGCTCCGTGCAGAGTGACAAGTCCCTACCAAGTCCTGTACAATAATATCTAAGAAAATATTTATTTTTATCTTTGATTGTAAATCTAATTTTAAATAAAAAATTATCCTCTGGTGTTTACCAATGAATGTGAAACATCATATGAACGTTGTTAATTTATAAACATTTTATAATAGATTTAGTGAGGACTTGTGCACCTGCACCCGCAGCACAAGGTTAGTGAGCAAACTTTTGAGGGTTAGGTTACTAGGGTAGGGCTAATAAGTAAATAAATTCGTGACCCACTTTTTTCTTTTATTTTAAATTGACATATTTAAAGTGACCCGGGTCCATTGAAAAGGTTCGCCACCCCTGAACTTGTTTATAACATCGTTTCCATATTTTTTTAATATCAAAGCTGCATTTGTCAAAAGAAAAACGTGACAATTGACCTGCAACTTCATGATCGAAAAAGGGAAAAAACAAATGATAAAGATTAACAGAACATTTATTGACATGACCACTTCTAGCAAGGAATAACTATGTAAAGGTAAATTTAAAAGGTTTGTAACTGATTTTATTCTTATTTACTGGTGATCTTGTTTTCAAAAAAAAAAGTTATTTATAGAAAAAGTAGTACATATCCTTGACAAATAAATATGACTATCAAAAATATTTTTTTTTTATTGAATAAATCAAAACAAGAAAAGACTAATTGTTTTTAATTTATTCTTTTGAAACTGAAGAGTGTTGCCATTTCGATATATATTCAGAATTCTGTTTTTTTTTTAAATTTAGTAATAATATTATAAAATATCACATCCATATTTCCACAGGATTCGAATGAATAATGATTTTACAGATGTAAAGGTTAAATGTACTCTGCAGAGCTTTTCAAAAGTTTAATTGTCATATAATTCTCATTTTTCAAATGGGAGTAACTACAAAAACATTTACTCTATAATCCGGGAATTGAGCGGTAAACATAAACCACTTGTACTAGAATTATCTTACTACTACAATATTAAATTTTGATTCGAAAATATAAATATATATCGCTTATTTGCAGCAACAACGTCATAAACACAAAAACATGTATTTTAGAGTTATCTATATAGACATATAAATCATAAAATGCTGATCAAAAAAATCATCAATTTAACTTCAAAATGTACCGCTAGAGAGGCTAAATGTCCTAACGATATACCATTAAATCTACGTACATTACATGTACTAATATGCCTCTCCTGAAAAATAGCTTTTCTGAAGTTATGACACTGTTCTCGCAAAAATAGCGATACATTCATTCTATCATCATTTTTTTCATCTAAAAATTGAATAAATTATATACCAAGTAAATGCACTGTTTTCAATATTTAATTACATTAGTACGATGTTAATTACATTTAATCCTATCGTTCGCAGTGTGCATCTGTTCCTATCATTTGCAGTGTGCATCTGTTCCTGTCATTTGCAGTGTGCATCTGTTCCTATCATTTGCAGTGTGCCTCTGTTCCTATCATTTGCAGTGTGCATCTGTTCCTATCTTTCGAAGTGTGTATCTGTTCCTATTATTTGCAGTGTACATCTGTTCCTATCATTTGCAGTGTGTGTCTGTTCCTATCATTCGTAGTGTGCATCTGTTCCTATCATTCGCAGTGTGCATCTGTTCCTATCATTCGCAGTGTGTGTCTGTTCCTATCATTCGCAGTGTGTGTATCTGTCCCTATCATTTGCAGTGTGCATCCGTTCCTATCATTTGCATTGTGTATCTGTTCCTATCATTTGCAGTGTGCCTCTGTTCCTATCATTTGCAGTGTGCATCTGTTCCTGTCATTTGCAGTGTGCATCTGTTCCTATCATTTGCAGTGTGCATCTGTTCCTATCATTCGCAGTGTGTATCTGTCTCTATCATTTGCAGTGTGCATCTGTTCCTATCATTTGCAGTGTGCATGTGTTCCTATCATTTGCAGTGTGCATCTGTCTCTATCATTTGCAGTGTGTATCTGTCTCTATCATTTGCAGTGTGTATCTGTCTCTATCATTTGCAGTATGTATCTGTCTCTATCATTCGCAGTTTGTATCTGTCTCTATCATTTGCAGTGTGTATCTGTCTCTATCATTTGCAGTGTGTATCTATCTCTATCATTTGCAGTGTGTATCTGTCTCTATCATTCGCAGTGTGTATCTGTCTCTATCATTCGCAGTGTGTATCTGTCTCTATCATTTGCAGTGTGTATCTGTCTCTATCATTTGCAGTGTCTATCTGTCTCTATCATTTGCAGTGTGCATCTGTTCCTATCATTTGCAGTGTGTATCTGTCTCTATCATTCGCAGTGTGTATCTGTCTCTATCATTTGCAGTGTGCATCTGTTCCTATCATTTGAAGTGTGCATCTGTTCCTATCATTTGCAGTGTGTATCTGTCTCTATCATTTGCAGTGTGTATCTGTCTCTATCATTCGCAGTGTGTATCTGTCTCTATCATTTGCAGTGTGTATCTGTTCCTATTATTTGCAGTGTGTGTATATGTTCCTATCATTTACAGAGGGCGAAACTGTTACTATCACTTGATGTGTGTATCTACCATTCTATAATATTACCGCAATAGAGCGATGTCCGCTAAGATAATTTCACATCTTTTAGTACATACCGAAGACAGCTCTTATCTCTTCTCATGCTTCATGTATACAAGACACTCATTATAGCTGTCGCACAATATTAATTGGCCCTGAATATAGTATAGAAACAAATTTCCATACCTCTCAACTTTTTACACTTGATTACAATATATGTAATTAACGATTACTTCATAAGAGTATATTTTGAAATACGATTATAAAAATAAATATTCCAAGAAGAATTTCAATTCTTTTCATACCTTTGTATTTATTTATAAAACTCTTTAACCGTGAATACAATAAAATTACTAATTAATTGCTGTTCAAATTAACAATCTGAGTTAGAAATGAAATATAATATAGCTATTGATAAATATATAATCATTCTATCACGTGATGTCTGATCAAAACAATATAAAATGACTTACAATATTCTGAGAGTAGATATCTAATTTATTCAATATAGTAAAAACACTAAAAAATCACCCAATTTTTAATTTATCTCCGAATATTATTCTTTGATTTTTATAAGAAGTAATTGTTCAAACTTGGTAAAGTGGTAAATTATTTAATACCCGAATATGGTGATTAATTTTAAAATTTAATAATAACATTATTTAAAAAGTTATTTGAATATTGTATTCCACAGCAACACATTTTTAAATCTAATTTACATTAATGGAATCCTATTCAGATCAAATTTTTCATCATATTTCACTTGCTTGTTACTTTATGCCATTTTTATATGATTTTGACATTTAAGAGCTTATTAGTTAAATAGGTTTTAATTAGCAGATGATTATAGTTCATAGAAAGTGAGTGTTGACCCACGCCATAATTGTATAAGATTAAAATTTCAACAATCAATCCTGTGTTAAACTAAATTATTAATATCTTTTTGATATGAAATACTAAATGGTTATAAAGTGTCTAATATGCAATAAATTGTGCTGAACGATACACTTGCGGTCAATTCATTAGAAGCTTATCTATATATCTTCCTCTGATACCTTATCGGGTATTCAGGTCTGAATGACATTATAAACAATGCTGTTTAGCAATCACCTTATTACGACAAACCTGTCGATAAGATAAGATTCCACCAATGTGCATTATATGCCACCGCATTGATAGAATAATTTGAAGATTTCCAAGAAGTTAGTATATAGGATTATAGGTTTGTTGGCTACTATGGTTTGCCTGACCTCAAACATCAACTAAATTTGATTGAAATGAAATTGTATTACATTGTTAAAAAAAATCGAACTAGCTTGTTTCGAAATTAGTTGATTTCTGGTACTAAAGTCATGATTGTTCAAATAGAATTGTTCAGATAGTTTCGTATGTTAAAGAATACTTTCAGAGTACTGTGAGTGTCCGGGTACTGCGACGTATCCTACTACTATAGATTATTGTTATCTTTTTCATAACTTTTATCTCTGCAACTTATGTAAATAATGTTTGATTTTAAAAAAGAATTAATATCTAAAGATTGGTATGAACTTTTATTATTTTAATTAAATTTGTGAATTTCAAAATTAATTGCCTACGTTTATTTCAACACAAATAAAATACAGTAGATAAAAAAAAATTGAAAAAGGAGCCTGGGTAGGATGCAACTCAGATTATTTGTGAAGGTGAATTAATTATCTGAAATCTTTCATTTTTCAGATTAACTAATTATAAATAAAAAGCATCAACCTATTAAACCCTATAAAGCGATGTATGTATATGGCTTCTTTAATGTAATATGTATTTTGAGTGTTTTCACCATCGCAGAATGCAAAAGGTTATATTTTAGACAGCACTTATTAATTTATTTATCATCTTGTTACTCGGTTAACTGAAAAAGTATTCAACCAAATTGCCTGAAATTTGGTGAGACAATTAGTCATTGTCTAATAATCATCTGGTAGAATTTTGGAAGTGATCCGGTGAAAGGTCAAGATCAATATATTTTATAACTCAAAAAGTATTGAACCATATTGCATGAAACTTGTAGGACGATTGGTCATTATCTAGTTACTAGTTTACTAAATTTTGGGAGCTAACAGGTCTAAGGATGAGGTCAAGATCATTTATAAGCGACGGCGAAGGTATGCGCTCTACCGAATGCACGTAATCTAGTTTTAAATATTTTCGTTAAACGATCGGTTAAACACATGTATATTCTTTCATATACTACACCATTTTAGCCTCAAATTAAAGAAAGTCAAGTTCAAATTGAAATTAATCAACTTCAAATAAAGAGGAAGTGAATTTCGAATTAAAATAAGTGAGCTTCAAATTAAAGAAAGTGAATTTCGAATTAGAATTAGTCAAGTTCAAATTAAAAAGAGTTAACTATAAGTTAAAACAGTTCTATTTCAAATTAAAATAGGTCAACTTCAAATTTAAAAAGTTCAATTTCAAATTAAAATATCGTATTTTTCTTCTGATAAATTCTCAATTTTGAAATAAATAAAGTTAATTCACAAATAGGAAATTTCTACATATATTGAATAATGGCCAAGGCAGTTTTATTTCATCATATATTTATTTACTCGTCCAATTCATAACAAGTTCATGTATAATGGATTCAGTAGAATATTGATATTATTCTAAAGATTTATCAGATGTTTGAATTGACTTTCACTTGAGTTCATCTTTCATAATTTATGATATTTTATAAAATAAGAATGAAAATTATAATTTGTAGGTACTTGAGTTATTTTAATTTGAACTTGACTAATTTTAATTTGAACTTGACTAATTTTAATTTGAACTTGACTAATTTTAATTTGAACTTGACTAATTTTAATTTGAACTTGACTAATTTTAATTTGAACTTGACTAATTTTAATTTGAAGTTCACTAATTTTTATTCAAAAATTCACTTTCTTCAATTTGAAGTTGACTAATTTTAATTCGAAATTTACTTCCTTTAATTTGAAGTTGACTAATTTTAATTCGAAATTCACTTCCTTTAATTTGAAGTTGACTAATTTAAATTTGAACTTGACTTCTTTTAATTTGAAGTTGACTAATTTTAATTCGAAATTCACTTTCTTTAATTTGAAGTTCACTAATTTTTATTCTAAAATTCACTTTCTTTAATTTGAAGTTCACTAATTTTAATTCGAAATTCACTTCCTTTAATTTGAAGTTGAATAATTTAAATTTGAACTTGACTTCTTTTAATTTGAGGCTAAAATGGTGTAGAGCACATGTAAGTGCAATGGTGAATTTATTAGTCGAGTAGAATTGTGATTTTTTCAATGGAAAAAAATCCTTTTCATTGTTACATTCGCAAATTTCAGAAGGTTATTTTTTGGTCGCAATTTACTATTTCGAAATCTTGTTATTCGCCTAACTTAAAAGTTATTGAATTAAATTGCTAAATTTTGGTGATACGATTGTTCAATATCCAGGAACCATTTGGTTATATTTTGGGAACGATCGGGTCAAAGGTCAAGGTCATTTATAACACAATAACTCAAAAAGTATTCAACCAAATTCCCTGAATTTTTTGGGGATGATTGGTTATTATCCAGGAACCAGTATTTCATATGTTATAAGCGATCAAGCCCAAGGTCATAATATATATAACTCAAGGGTTGATGTATGGCCAAGGTCATTTATAAGCGACGGTGAATATATGCACTCTACGACTGCCCAACGTCTAGTTTAATATGGTTTCTTAACCGATTTAAGTATATATCATAAAAATTCTAAATCTCACGCTCTAATTTATTCAGAGCATGAAGGGTTAACACCGGTAAATGGTTACAAAAAAGTAATTAATTTAACACTATTTATTACCAATTAAATTTTCAAAATAAGAAACGGATTTCATATTAAAAAAAATGAATAGCTACGAGAATGTGAACAAGATAATCATTGAGAATTGTAGGAAAATTATTGTCTATGATAAATTATTCGATAAAAAATGTAATCATAATGTTTCATAAATTTATTACTTATTTACGTAGTCCTATCTATATCGACTCTCATCAATTAGATAAATCTTCACGATTATGTTTGATTATTCATCTATGGATAAAATACGATAAATAATTATCTTAATTGACAATAATGATGAGTACAACGATCTTGTCGGCTAAAGAATCATTGGTACCGCTAGTTATTCCTCAGTCTAATTATAGGGATCAAGTATAAACTATACCTATGTACCAAAAATTATTTAATTGACAACCGAAAATAATCAATCATTGATATAAGTAGGTATAAACACAAAGAAGATTCTCCTTCAGGGAGGTTTGAGTTTTTGTTTCATGCACTGTCGAAATGACTTGAACAAATTTATTTATTTTTTGGCAGCATCGTAATTTATAAATGTGAATCCATGGCATCATAACATCATTCAGATTCTTCAATTTTATTATTTATTAGCATCACACTCTGACATCAGAGCTATTCACAATTCTTCAAATACACCATTGTGTTGATCATAAGTTCAGCATTGATGAAATGAGGGAACAGCACCGTGTCATGACTTCCGATCACAGCAGGTTTCCGCTCTGCATCACAGGGCAAACTTCTAACAAGTCTGCAACCTAGGTAGCAAAGAGCTTTTTCTCATCAATGAAAATTTGAATTTGTCCTCCTTTGTTCTTGTATTCATTTAGCTAACATTTCGTTTTTGACTATTTTTGACTTCGTTTGAGTTAGGTCTATCGTCAACGACTTTTTGCAGTTCAGTCAAAAATATGATGGTTCGCATTCAATCTTTTCAAAAACTGACAACTCGACAAACTTGCGTTTTAACTTGCCAGTGCTCTTAATCAAGTCTGAAGGAGATTTCCCAATGCGTCTCACTTCGAATATGGTACTTCGTTGCACTATGTTTTCCATGTTTAATAAAATATTTCTAAACATTATTATACCAACTATTAGAATATGGTTTTATGATTATCTAAACAAATCCATAATCATTAGAGGAACAGTTATTATTATTAAATATTTTTGAATTACAAAATAGGCTCAAATTACCTGCGAGACCCTGTGATGTAACAACTCTACTGATTCAATTTCACAAGAATGCGGAAGGTAATATTTTAGGCAGCATTTATTTATTATCTTTTTATTCGCTTAACTCAAAAAGTATTTACACCTAATTCACTTATATTTAATGGGACGATTATTGGTTAATGTCCAGGGACGATCTGGTAGAAATTTGGAGCGATCCAGTCAAAGGTCAAGGTCAAGTTCATTTATAATATTAGTATAACTAATGATATTCTACCAAATATACTGAAATTTGGTGGGCCAATTGGTCAATGTCCAAGAAGCATTGAGTGAATTTTTGGAGCTATATCCGGTCAAAATTCAAGATCGAGGTGAACTCAATAAGTCTTCAAACGATTGGCTGTAATTTGGTGGGACGATTGTTTATTATCCAGATTGGTCATTCTGGTGCAAACAGGTTAAAGGGTAAAGTCAAGGTCATTTATAACTCAAGAATTAGTGGATGGCGGCGAAGGTATGCGCTCTACCGAGTGGCCGTTCTAATTACCAAATAAGATCATATTATCTAAAAAAATTTATGTGGTCACATTTCTGAAATATGAAAATTCAATTTTCTACAAAAAGGATTTTGCATTCTATCAACACAAGCGGTGCCCATTTTTTTTTTAAATATAGTTTAACCTGTTGAAACTTTAGTTATTGGGTTAAACCAATTAAACATTAAAGTTAAAAAAACGTGCATAATTTGGAATGCAACCTAATTAATCGTAATAAAAAGGTCACAATACTTTTTAGATAATTTCAACCCATTTCAGTTATCAGTAATGAATTGAGTATTGATCATTGTCTTTGCGCAGAATTTATCTACTATAGATAGTACTTTTCCCGATAAGATTAGCAACGGACGCTCTTTCTGCTTGCGGACTATTATTTGGTTATTTTATGTGAATGAGCAACTTCATGGTGTCCGAGAAGTTGAGTTCTGAGGAGTTTTAAGCTACAAAATGCGTGCTGTTGGCATTATTTTGGCGATGTCAGTTTTACTGGCATCGAATTTCCATTGTGAGTATTTATGACAGATAATAATATTTAGTTATACAGTTTATCCCGGAAGTGCCGATTCTTTTCATCAATAGGAAATAGAAATGATGGTGACAGTGGAATTTTATCGTTAAATGATTGTTTTATACTCCTTTCGTGAAAATTATGAACTCTGGTGTTGTAAATAAGAAAACTAGACTGGGGGAAACATTGATATTATTATATATATTACATATCCATGTATAATGAATTACTTGGTGAAATCATAGATATTGAAAAAAAATATAAATAATATAATGATGCAAATAAAGTGTCATGATCGTTGCTATAGCATAGTTCTAACATTGATTATACAGCAGATAAAAATACCAATATAGGTTGTCATTTTATATTACGTTATTTAATCCATAATGAAAAACCTCACATATATTCAAGATATTTTCTGTAACAAATCTAGAAAATAAGAATTTAGAGTTTAGACTTTCCATTTCAGAAGTCAATTATAATAATTCATGTTTGATTTTAAGATATTTTTAATAAGAAAGGATTCTTTATGATCTTTTGTAAAATAAATCTAATTAAGAGAATTTAAAAAAGTTTTAAGCTACACAGTACACACTTACCAGCGTCATTTATTAAGCCTATTTAAAAGTAAAAATTAGGTTGTGTGTTATACCTACCTACTAATTTAGCCACTGGCTGCATTATCTGTTTAAACGAGAATTCGGTGCAAGGCAACTCTAGTGTCGCACAAGCAACTATATAAAGTTTAAATTATTTGCTATTAGCTATAACAAATGATTTGAAGAGAGGAACTTTGAGGGATAACATCAGTAGGTAGTTTTACTTGGATACAAAATAAAGAGATCAATCATAATTTTGAACTCGAATCTTTATGACCTTTAAAACTTAAAAAGTAACATAATAAACGCAATTCAATAATAAATTGCTAGGACGCCAAAACGATATTTTATTCCATTTATAGAGCGTTGGCAGTATTTCATATAATTATGAATTAGCTTGTAAAAGATATATTTATTTATAAAAATTATGATACATCTGTATGTGGCGCATGTGTAGGGAGATATGTGTGCGTTTGTAGCAGTGACGCACTCATCTCCCTCTGAAGGAAATAACACACTGAGGATGTATGTACATATACATTTGTTGCAGCATTGTTGCGCGACACTAACCCGCACTGAGCGAATCGGGAAATGACGTAGAGAAATTGGGGCTGATACACCCGAGCGACAGTTCTGAAACAAATTGTCGTGCGAAAATTTGAAAATGTATCACTTCTAAAAGGGCCTTAAAGGCACTCTTAGACGTGATTCATTCACAACTTATTATTTCATTGCGTTAATTATGACACGCATTGTTTTGAAAGTCAAAAAGATCAGTGAACTTATTAGGACAAAAAGCTCTTAAATTATTATTGAATTAGTCTCTTCTCTTCTTTTTGTATTAAAGTAAAACTACCTATTGAACTTACCCCTCGAAGTTGCTAACCTTGAATTCTCGTTTAAAAAAATGGCCGTCAAGACAGCGATACAGTTGAGAAGCTGTTTCGTATTGTGTGTGTTTGTGTTACAAAATGGATAGTGTGGTGTTGCTGTGTACCAGGTGACATTTTGTGAAGGTAGCTGTATACTGTATAGTAGTGTTGATTTGTTTGCTCTAATATAACCCTGGAGAACCTCGGTTCTGACTCCGCTGGAGTTTCTCCCTCCCCCCCCCTCTCCTTTCTCTCATAGACAGGTGGGTAGCTCTAGTGGGAACATAGGGAGATGGAAGAAAATAATGCACGAGAAGAAACACACACACTACACCGACACCACGACACTAAATAACACACACAAACAGTTGACCCAGTTTACATCTCCACCACCTGGTCCCGGCCTAGTCTTGGCACTCTCGGCTCGGGAGCGTGCGCGGAAAATTGCCACAGGGAAAATTGCCCCTGGGAAAACAGCCACAGTGGAAAAATTACCACTATTAAAATTGCCACTGTGGGAAAATTGCCGCTATATGATATATTAACATTCAAACTAAAAATATAACAGTCTATACAAACAAAATATCAAACTGAAATCAAAATGATTTGATTTTTATGTAAATAAGTATTCACATTGCACTCATCACTGTTTGACAACTTGAATTACTCTCATAGATAAAATTTACGATTAACTATTCAACTTTAGAACGGCCAATGGGCATGGGAGACCCGTTCCTGTTTAAATTACTCATGCATAATTTGAACACTAATTACCTTGTTGTTGAAACTCCTGCCATGATTTCCATCGTCTATGGCGTATTTATTTATCACATAAATATCAATGAGACTAATGCAACATTTTTTTTTCCTATTTACTATTCTTTTTATCATTTATCATCATTTACATTTTGCGACACAATCGCAACAGAAATATTAACGTTACACTATAGTATGGACCTCAAAAAGGACACCCGAATTCAACTGCTTAAATTTATCACTCTTGCAAATGGCGTTGAATTGGTAAAACTTCTCTTCTCTCACTGTTGTGTTGAGAAACAGTGATAAAAAGGTATGTTGCACAAATTAGTTTTCCAGATAAAATTTATACAAAAAGCTTAAAATTATTGTTATTATTTTGTGAAGGTTCTTTTTCACTTTTTCTGAATTAGTTATCTAGATATTGTTGTGATAAAATAGAGAACAATATTATTAAACTTCAGTATAATTTTTACCTTGAAAACGGTTTTATGCAACTTACCTAGGAAAAAATATTACCAATTTATGTTATTTGCAAGAGTTATAAGAATATTTGGGTCTTTCCCATTTGACAACCCCCACCAAATTTAATTCAAATTACTATTTTCATAAGTATTTTTGTCCATAGAATCCAAAAATCTAAACCGTTTTTTGTAGAAACTAATAGTTTTTGAGATATGAGGGTTTAAAGTTATTTAATTCCTATGTATTACTGAAGGATTGGGAACTTTGAAAATACTCGTGTTTTCACGCTTCTTGGTCAAAGATAACCGTAATGCAAATTGTTGTATCCGCTAGTTTGTTGTACTGCACATTTCATGATTGTTTAATGACCTGGCATGGGGGGCGGCACGCCCCCCAATACACATATATCAGCATTGATCTTTGTTATTATCAGAAAAAAATTATATATAAATTTATTCAATGTGGCGCGAAAAGAAAGGAAAACCATTTTCAAATTAATTTATTTTACAAACTATCATAGCTAGAAAATTTCTAAAAACACATTTTTATTCGTTTACTTTTTCTGCATCTACCATGATGATCAACGTTTGAAAGTTATGAACAAATTAAACGTCCTGCAGCGAAATAAAAAAATGGAAATAAAAAGGGCTTGCGCGAGGACGAAATATACGAAAAAAATTCATATAGGTAGAATTCATTTCATATGGATGTAAAAATTTTAAATTCTACTATTTTTTGTAACAAATGAGAGAAAAGAAAATAATAAGTACCATTTGAAAGTTGATTTTTGAGATAATATTGATATCTTTATAAAATCATTTCACCGTTAATTTTTATCTCCTATTCGAAACCCTCAATACGCAGCTTTCAAAAGAACAAAAAGTTTTTGTTGTGACAATTTTTTCAAAGATAGGAAGCTTTATACAGAATCAACCTCATTTTGAACAACGCTTTCTGGAAAGATTTCCAACAACTATAGAAACGTCTCGACAAATGTTAGTAAGATCAAAACTGAAGAAATCACTTTAAATTTCAACAGAAAGTGATCATGTCGCAGGAGAAAAGATTGAACACATGGAAACATAAATCTTTTCAAGAACAGCTTATTGAAAATACAAAAGTATCATTCAGAAGGAACTGATTAGACATCACTAAAGACACATTTCATTGAATTGTTGAACACAGTTTGAGATATCATCCTTAGAAGAAACATGCAAGACTCGAACTCTTAGAACTAATTTACCACACAGTCCAAATTTAGCAAAATTGTTTCTGCAAAGAAATGCACATCTTGTAGAAGACATCATTATTGGTGATGTAGATGTATTTCCATGAATGAAAGAGTCAATAACCGAAACGTTAATTGTATTTAATTTTTATTACTACCATATGGAAATAAATTATTCCTATTATGAACTTTCTTGTTTTTCGTCCTCGCGCAAGACCTTTTTATTTACCAATTTTTCAATTCGCTGCAGGATGTTTAATTTTTGTTGTAACTTTTAACAGATTATCAAGATAGATGCATAAAGAGTAAACGAATAGATTATTGTTTTTAGAAAAATTCTACCTTCGATAGTTTGTAAAATAAACTAGTTTGAAAATGGTTTTCCTTTTTTTTTGCGCCACACTGTATAAATGAGTACAGTGGCAATTTTCCCGGTAGCAATCTTCTCACAGTGGCAGTTTTCCCACAGTGGCAATTTTCCCAGTGATAGTTATCCCGGGGACAATCTTCCCGGTGGAAATTTTCCTAGCACCCTCCGGAGAGTAGGGCTTCCCCTCATTGGTTCTAAGGAGGGGAGGCAGGGTGGTTATTTCACTCCACTCCACTCCACCATCTATTGGTGAAATATTGTATAACTAGACGTCATGTCGAATATATATGAATAATTTATCACATAACTTAAAATGATTCATTTACTACAATATGAAAAATTCTTAATACCAAGTTCCCTTCCTTCAGATGCAACTGGTTCAAATGAGGAGGACATTCTATTCCGAGTAGAGAAAAGTTTAGACAATATTATTATATCTCTGAATAGTATTGAAAAACAGGCCAATGCAACTGCAACGACTACTCTCACACCAGCTCCTACTACGACTCCTACTACACCCACACCAGCTCCTACTAAGACCACTCCTACTGCACCCACGACACCAACCACTCCTACTGCACCCACGACACCAACCACTCCTACTGCACCCACGACACCCACTACTCCTACCACCACACCCACTACTCCTACCACCACTACTACCACCACCACACCCACCACTACTACCACCACCACACCCACCACTACTACCACCACATCCATCACTACTACCACCACACCCACCACTACTACCACCACACCCACCACTACTACCACCACACCCACCACTACTACCACCACACCCACCACTACTACCACCTCACCCACCTCTACTACCACCACACCCACCACTTCTACCACCTCACCCACCTCTACTACCACCACACCCACCTCTACCACCACCACACCCACCTCTACTACCACCACACCCACCACTACTACCACCACACCCACCACTACTACCACCACACCCACCTCTACTACCACCACACCCACCTCTATTACCACCACACCCACCACTACTACCACCACACCCACCACTACTACCACCACACCAACCACTACTACCACCACACCCACCACTACTACCACCACACCCACCACTACTACCACCACACCCACCACTACTACCACCACACCCACCACTACTACCACCACACCCACCACTACTACCACCACACCCACCACTACTACCACCACACCCACCTCTACTACCACCACACCCACCACTACTACCACCACACCCACCACTACTACCACCACACCCACCACTACTACCACCACACCCACCATTACTACCACCACACCAACCACTACTACCACCACACCAACCACTACTACCACCACACCCACCACTACTACCACCACACCCACCACTACTACCACCACACCCACCACTACTACCACAACACCCACCACTACTACCACCACACCCACCACTACCACCACCACACCCACCACTACCACCACCACACCCACCACTACCACCACCACACCCACCACTACCACCACCACACCCACCACTACCTACCACCACACCCACCACTACTACCACCACACCCAACACTACTACCACCACACCCACCACTACTACCACCACACCCACCACTACTACCACCACACCCACCACTAC
>CANNZV010003287.1:0-67718 GCA_947561585.1 Caprella mutica
TTTGATCCTTAGTCATTTGATCCCCATACCACTTGATTCCCGGTCAATTGGTCCACGGTCATCGGATCCACAGTTATATTTTGTGTTTGCTAATAAACTTCGATTTTTTTTATACAAATATATTGATATTCAAATGGTATTGATCTACAAAATTATAAGATCGATAAGTAGAAAATGTAACAATACATAACTACAGCATTATCGGTTAAGGTTCATCATATATTGTCCCTGAGACACAGAAGGACACGACCTTAACCTAGTTGCTGTCCTACTCTGAAACACGGAATAGAACTAAAGACCGGAAAGATAGATTTGTAAGGTAAATGAACATGGTGAATACATGCTGGTATAAATACAGGTAACTCTCGATTCATTTCCATCTTGATTAGTCCACATCTCGACTTACATAGTTTTGTTTGCCTCGGTTAGTCCCCACCATCTCGATTTATTCATCCTTCACGTTCGTCCTGTATTCTGCAACATTCCTTGTAAGAAAGAAAATCAAATGGACATTTTGCTTCAACTGCTCACTTTCTTAATATTTTTCAAACATATATGATTGTAGGTGAAAGAACATTTATTTATCTTCTCCAAAATTCAGTCCCATACCAGGTGACAATTCGAGAGTTACCTATTAACAAATAATCGTACACATGAAAAAAAAGCGTGTATGTAAATAAATCAAATGGAATATTATAATGTATAAAGATACATACTATTAAACAATAAAATCCTTTAATTTAAAATAACTGTGGCAAATTTGTTCAAGGACACAAAAAATCACGCAGTCAATGAAAATTTCGTAATTCACTTTCTACCCTCCGAGTAAATAGATTCATTATAGAAAGAGATGAAGTAACTCTATACGGAAATATTTTACCAAATTTTGACATTTAAAATATATAATTTAAACTTCCATTTCTCAGAAAGTGTAGGGAATAAGTCAGACTGCCACTTGCACTTTTTTTCTCAATAAAATCGGTTCACTTACGAAAAAGTAGTCACGATTCTATCAAAATCCCCAACAATCAGGGGGTTTTCTTAGACTGCGGTCCTAGTGGGTCTCAACAATAAACAAGGAATGTCCAGGAATGATATACAAGTGTCGTAGTAGCATACAAGTGTCGTAGTGGCATACAAGTGTCGTAGTAGCGTACAAGTGTCGTAGTAGCGTACAAGTGTCGTAGTAGCATACAAGTGTCGTAGTAGCATACAAGTGTCGCAGTAGCGTACAAGTGTCGTAGTAGCGTACAAGTGTCGTTTAATTACCAAGTGGTTCACTGACCACTGAAAACCGTAGCGTCAGAATGCGGAAGCCATGTGACCGTGACATTGACTCACGAGATGGCGCTACTAAACAGCAAGTAAGTAACCAACAGGAGCAACTAACAGGAGAAACGGGGACTGTACGGTGATAAGGGACTGTACTTGATAAGAGACAGCGCCCATCAGCTATCATTTTCCTAACGGTAAAAAAAATGGGATAATAATTTGTAAATAGAAATTATTTCAAAATTCGAAATAAAATTAATTTATTGATTAATTTTTGAAAATTGAATTCATTAGCCAATTTTCTAGTTTTTTTTGTACATGAAATATTCAATTTGAAATACATAAAAAAATCTTCAACATAATAATTTATGCTAAAAATTAAATCAACCAGAATATAAATCAACCATTTAATTTGGTGTGAGAAATAAACCACAAAGTATGGTTGAAAGTACATCCCCCCCATATTGAGTGCAACCACAACCATTATGGTAATATCTTGCCTTTAAAAGGATACATGGCAACTCTGACATTGTTTGTCTTTATGGCATTAAAAAAGAACAACACCCTGTAGTTATTTTAGGTCATTGCTGTGATTTGTAGAAAACTTGTACTGTTAGGTATTTTACCATTTATTAAGATGACAAAGAATATCTTTGGTTTGAAAAAAAATATTATAATAAAAGAATTTTTTTTTAAGGTAATCACTGAGCTGTATAAAACCTCTTCTACTACCACCTCTTCATTTTCCTCTTAGATTTTGTGTTAGGTAGACTCGTAGGCTTCATTTACTATCACCTCTTCATTTTCCTCTTAGATTTTGTGTTAGGTAGACTCGTAGGCTTCATTTACTATCACCTCTTCATTTTCCTCTTAGATTTTGTGTTAGGTAGACTCGTAGGCTTCATTTACTATCACCTCTTCATTTTCCTCTTAGATTTTGTGTTAGGTAGACTCGTAGGCTTCATTTAATATCACCTCTTCATTTTCCTCTTAGATTTTGTGTTAGGTAGACTCGTAGGCTTCATTTACTATCACCTCTTCATTTTCCTCTTAGATTTTGTGTTAGGTAGACTCGTAGGCTTCATTTACTATCACCTCTTCATTTTCCTCTTAGATTTTGTGTTAGGTAGACTCGTAGGCTTCATTTACTATCACCTCTTCATTTTCCTCTTAGATTTTGTGTTAGGTAGACTCGTAGGCTTCATTTACTATCACCTCTTCATTTTCTTCTTAGATTTTGTGTTAGGTAGACTCGTAGGCTTCATTTACTATCACCTCTTCATTTTCCTCTTAGATTTTGTGTTAGGTAGACTCGCAGGCTTCATTTACTATCACCTCTTCATTTTCCTCTTAGATTTTGTGTTAGGTAGACTCGTAGGCTTCATTTACTATCACCTCTTCATTTCCCTCTTAGATTTTGTGTTAGGTAGACTCGTAGGCTTCATTTACTATCACCTCTTCATTTTCCTCTTAGATTTTGTGTTAGGTAGACTCGTAGGCTTCATTTACTATCACCTCTTCATTTCCCTCTTAGATTTTGTGTTAGGTAGGCTCGTAGGCTTCATTTACTATCACCTCTTCATTTTCCTCTTAGATTTTGTGTTAGGTAGACTCGTAGGCTTTATTTACTATCACCTCTTCATTTCCCTCTTAGATTTTGTGTTAGGTAGGCTCGTAGGCTTCATTTACTATCACCTCTTCATTTCCCTCTTAGATTTTGTGTTAGGTAGACTCGTAGGCTTCAATTACTATCACCTCTTCATTTTCCTCTTAGATTTTGTGTTAGGTAGACTCGTAGGCTTCATTTAATATCACCTCTTCATTTTCCTCTTAGATTTTGTGTTAGGTAGACTCGTAGGCTTCATTTACTATCACCTCTTCATTTTCCTCTTAGATTTTGTGTTAGGTAGACTCGTAGGCTTCATTTAATATCACCTCTTCATTTTCCTCTTAGATTTTGTGTTAGGTAGACTCGCAGGCTTCATTTACTATCACCTCTTCATTTTCCTCTTAGATTTTGTGTTAGGTAGACTCGTAGTCTTCATTTAATATCACCTCTTCATTTTCCTCTTAGATTTTGTGTTAGGTAGACTCGTAGTCTTCATTTAATATCACCTCTTCATTTCCCTCTTAGATTTTGTGTTAGGTAGACTCGTAGGCTTCATTTACTATCACCTCTTCATTTTCCTCTTAGATTTTGTGTTAGGTAGACTCGTAGGCTTCATTTACTATCCCCTCTTCATTTTCCTCTTAGATTTTGTGTTAGGTAGACTCGTAGGCTTTATTTACTATCACCTCTTCATTTTCCTCTTAGATTTTGTGTTAGGTAGACTCGTAGGCTTCATTTACTATCACCTCTTCATTTTCCTCTTAGATTTTGTGTTAGGTAGACTCGTAGGCTTCATTTACTATCCCCTCTTCATTTTCCTCTTAGATTTTGTGTTAGGTAGACTCGTAGGCTTTATTTACTATCACCTCTTCATTTTCCTCTTAGATTTTGTGTTAGGTAGACTCGTAGGCTTCATTTACTATCACCTCTTCATTTTCCTCTTAGATTTTGTGTTAGGTAGACTCGCGTAGGCTTCATTTACTATCACCTCTTCATTTTCCTCTTAGATTTTGTGTTAGGTAAACTCGTAGGCTTCATTTACTATCACCTCTTCATTTTCCTCTTAGATTTTTTGTTAGGTAGACTCGTAGGCTTCATTTACTATCACCTCTTCATGTCCCTTTTCGTCACATTCATTGGTAAGTGACTGCATTCACAGAGTAGCTTTTCTGCACCCATGAGCTTTATCACCGACTGGTGGCAGGTAACTTTGTTAATGGAGCCACTTTCCTTTCTGACTGCTTCTTCCAGTCCCTTGTATATATTTACCTTTTACCTCAGCGATATTGCCTTCGGTTTCGAAGCATACGATAGCAGGCTATGTTCTTTAACTGGGTGTTTACCCTAGCTACTTTCCTTACAGCGTAACATTTAATACTATAATAAGGTTAGCATATGTTCTTTGTGTGGAAAACATAGAAATAGATTTTAAGGTCAACTTACACTGCCCTTATTTGGTAACTATTTAACTACCTACCCTTGAAATAAAACCAATATAGTAAATGGGGTAAATAATACCAATATAGTAAATGGGGTAAATAATACCAATATAGTAAATGGGGTAAATAATACCAATACACTAAATGGGGTAAATAATACCAATACACTAAATGGGGTAAATAATACCAATATAGTAAATGGGGCAAATAATACCAATATAGTAAATGGGGTAAATAATACCAATATAGTAAATGGGGCAAATAATACCAATACACTAAATGGGGTAAATAATACCAATATAGTAAATGGGGCAAATAATACCAATATAGTAAATGGGGCAAATAATACCAATACACTAAATGGGGTAAATAATACCAATATAGTAAATGGGGCAAATAATACCAATATAGTAAATGGGGCAAATAATACCAATACACTAAATGGGGCAAATAATACCAATATAGTAAATGGGGTAAATAATACCAATATACTAAATGGGGTAAATAATACCAATATAGTAAATGGGGTAAATAATACCAATATAGTAAATGGGGCAAATAATACCAATATAGTAAATGGGGCAAATAATACCAATATAGTAAATGGGGTAAATAAAACCAATATAGTAAATGGGGCAAATAATACCAATACACTAAATGGGGTAAATAATACCAATATAGTAAATGGGACAAATAATACCAATATAGTAAATGGGGTAAATAATACCAATACACTAAATGGGGTAAATAATACCAATATAGTAAATGGGGCAAATAATACCAATATAGTAAATGGGGCAAATAATACCAATATAGTAAATGGGGTAAATAATACCAATATAGTAAATGGGGCAAATAATACCAATATAGTAAATGGGGTAAATAATACCAATATAGTAAATGGGGCAAATAATACCAATATAGTAAATGGGGTAAATAATACCAATATAGTAAATGGGGCAAATAATACCAATACACTAAATGGGGTAAATAATACCAATATAGTAAATGGGGCAAATAATACCAATATAGTAAATGGGGCAAATAATACCAATACACTAAATGGGGTAAATAATACCAATATAGTAAATGGGGCAAATAATACCAATATAGTAAATGGGGCAAATAATACCAATACACTAAATGGGGCAAATAATACCAATATAGTAAATGGGGTAAATAATACCAATATACTAAATGGGGTAAATAATACCAATATAGTAAATGGGGTAAATAATACCAATATAGTAAATGGGGCAAATAATACCAATATAGTAAATGGGGCAAATAATACCAATATAGTAAATGGGGTAAATAAAACCAATATAGTAAATGGGGCAAATAATACCAATACACTAAATGGGGTAAATAATACCAATATAGTAAATGGGACAAATAATACCAATATAGTAAATGGGGCAAATAATACCAATATAGTAAATGGGGTAAATAATACCAATATAGTAAATGGGGCAAATAATACCAATACACTAAATGGGGTAAATAATACCAATATGATAAATGGGGTAAATAAAACCAATATAGTAAATGGGGCAAATAATACCAATACACTAAATGGGGTAAATAATACCAATATGATAAATGGGGTAAATAAAACCAATATAGTAAATGGGGCAAATAATACCAATACACTAAATGGGGTAAATAAAACCAATATAGTAAATGGGGCAAATAACACCAATACACTAAATGGGGTAAATAATACCAATATAGTAAATGGGACAAATAATACCAATATAGTAAATGGGGCAAATAATACCAATATAGTAAATGGGGTAAATAATACCAATACACTAAATGGGGTAAATAATACCAATATGATAAATGAGGTAAATAATACCAATATGATAAATGGGGTAAATAAAACCAATATAGTAAATGGGGCAAATAATACCAATACACTAAATGGGGTAAATAATACCAATATGATAAATGGGGTAAATAATACCAATATAGTAAATGGGGCAAATAATACCAATATAGTAAATGGGGAAAATAAAAACAATATAGTAAATGGGGTAAATATTAAATAATACCAGTATGATAAATGGGGTAAATACTCAACTATCGTACACTACCAAGTTACCGAACACAAAAATTTAATTAAATACCCATTACAAAATGGTGATAACAAACACCGTTATTTCAACCTGTAAGGCAGTAGTAACCGGTGGTTGAGTATAAAACGCGTGAACAATAATTACCAACCATCAATAGATACTGTATTATCTAGATTAAAATTGTAATGATGCAGTAAAACTCCTCTATAGTGAGTGTAGAGTCATGAGTAAGAGAACTACCCCATATAGTGAACAATTTTTCTTTAGGTAGTATGAATGGTCATTAGTCAGAGAACTAATGTCCATTTCACAGCAGACTAAAGAAAATTTGTTCACTATACGGGATAGTTCTTTTACTCAGGAGTTTACATTCACTATAGAGGATTTTCTACAGTACATATATTTATTTAGTTGCTGGTACTATGCATGTTTATCCTGAGTGTTCGCGGAGATAGAAATTAGAGTCCGCTATACAGGCACTGGTGCGTGAAGAGGTGACTGTAAAGAGAGGAGACTGTAAAGAGAGGAGACTGTAAAGAGAGGAGACTGTAAAGAGAGGAGACTGTAAAGAGAGGAGACTGTAAAGAGAGGAGACTGTAAAGAGAGGAGACTGTAAAGAGTGGAGACTGTAAAGAGAGGAGACTGTAAAGAGAGGAGACTGTAAAGAGAGGAGACTGTAAAGAGTGGAGACTGTAAAGAGAGGAGACTGTAAAGAGAGGAGACTGTAAAGAGTGGAGACTGTAAAGAGAGGAGACTGTAAAGAGAGGAGACTGTAAAGAGTGGAGACTGTAAAGAGTGGAGACTGTAAAGAGTGGAGAGCAAGAGTGGAGAGCAAGAGTGGAGAGCAAGAGTGGAGAGCAAGAGTGTTACCAACAATAGTAAACTATATTAACATTTTCCCCAATCTACCAGTGCCAGTTCATTGTTTTTGTTCCCAATAAGTATTTAAATCAATGAGTCCTTGATAGGCTTACTTAAAAGGAAACACTTAAGAGTGAAGAGCGAATGAAGGGACAACGCCTTGCACTCTTATTAAGAGTGAGAGGAAGAGCTGACTGAGAGCTGCGAATCATGATGTACAACATTTAAAAAAAGGATATGGTGATAAAGTTTAAAAAGGATATAGCTATATTGTTATTGATAAATCAACATGAATGAAAAACATTAAACAAGGTTAAATTAGTCATACATTTAAATAAAATATAATTGATTAAGAGATTTTAAAAATAACCTAACTGGAGTTTAGGGTAGAGAAATGGATCGATAGAACTATAGAATTTTGATTAGTGTTAACTGCAGACTTATATTTCATTTTAAGAACAGTTTTTCAACAATCAAAATTATTGACAGTTTGAAGAAATCTAAGTAAATAAATGAAAATTTAAATAATATAAATATTTATCTCCAGAAACTGTAAAATATTAGTTACCTAATACTACAAATACTCACCACCTGTGTTAGATGTGCTCCGTGAAGAAGTGTAGTTTTTCTTGAACCAGGTAGGGTAGTTAGGGTTAATATGGCCATTTATCTTCGTATAAGGGTTGATTCTACTACCACTGGTAAAGCTTTTACCGTAACTATTAGCAAAAATATTGTAGCCATTAAGGTAGGCAGTTCCGTAACCTTGTCCACCGTACACCGGTAGAAGTTTGCTCTTCTTATTTCGTCTGCGAAGCCTACATACGCCAATGTAGCAAATGATCATCCAGAGAAAACAGATGAAGATGATTATGCTGATGCATATTGTCCAGATGATGGCGTTAGAAATTTTCATTGTAGAGGTTGTTTAGAACTTCAAAAACATTCACTTAGATTTCAAACACTTAACAGTTCAAAACCACTGAATCGTCAACCTATTCCTAGATTGCACACTGTTCTAAAAAACACCATTTCGAAGTTTCAGATTCTTCACAATCATACCTATTTAAACAAAGAAAATCTGCAATGTAACTTACATGATTATATATTTATTACATGCTAATTAAGTGCTATACCTATTTAACTCATTCAATTTCTCCATGTAGCACATATCGCATCAATTATCAAAGTAGGTACAATGATCAGGTCAGCTAACTAGTTTACCCTAAACTCATCTTGCATTGATTGATGGTCCATTATTCAAATTTAGAAAGTTGAACTAAATTCTAGACTGCGAACTCCGTAGTCCATATTAGGGTATATACTCATTTACCGGATGATATCGAAGCACCCAATGAATATGCTAAGTGGTCATATTTCAGTTTCTATCAGAAATCTACTCTTGATTGGCTATTTGCAAGTTTATAGGTAGAGATGAAAATGAGGGATAAGCAATCTACCGGAACGGACTGGGTGAAATAATTTAATTATTATAATTTTTAATAATTTATACCCATAGGAGCAACACATTTTTTCTTAATTCAAATACTACTAGTACCAACCAAAACTCACTACTTAGACCTAAGACAACTAGCTGCTAGTCTAGAACCTACGAAAGCTAGTTGCACAGTACCTAGGACTATTAGCAAATATTGCATACAACATCTAGCTACTAGTACCTACCTAAAGCTTTCTAGCGAACAGTAGTAGTGCATATGCATTAGTTATTTATTATGCATGTACAGCCATAGATTACTGGCACAATGTACAAAGACACTGTAACTGTGGTGATAATAAGATGTCTTTCAGACAATTACCCGATACGACACAGACAATAAATACTAGACTGGTGTAATTGGCATAAAATGAAGATGCATCCCTGGTAAAGTATACAGGTAACTCTTTGTATTGCAACTAGATTCAGTTTGCAAAGATAGGATTTTTCATATTTTCAGTTGAAAGTCCTGTCACTGAGAAAATTGCTAGTTTGTAGAACAACATTCAAATAATAGTTTATCTAAAATAGTATCAGAAAATTGACTAACTGCTAACAAAATGAGAAACCCTGATGAATACATTACCTCATTGACAGTTTAACTTATGCTAACAACAATTAATACAAGATATATAATTTAGTAGGGGGTTTCAATTTCAGTATCGAAACCGAAGCTTAATTTGCTGACTCTACTGAAACTATGATATTTTAAATATGAAAGTAGAAGGAATTTCTATTGCTTCTACAATCCACAAAAGGTACGGGAAGTTATTTCATCTGAGACACTCTTCTCCAAAATCATACATGCGAAAGTAAAAGGAGGCAAGTAAACCTTAGATTAATGGAAATCCTGACTGTAGCTTCAGAGGTTTAATTAACTCAGATATTTCATACATTCATTGAAAGTGAATGAAAGGAGAAGTAACAATAGGGCCTATGTATTTTGATGACGTAATGCTGTAATTAGTGGCTGCTGTGCGGTAATTAGGTAGCTTTAAGGACTCATCTGGAGAAGATACAATGATTGACTGGAAGAACATTTCACCACCTGCTATAGCTAATTATTAAACTTTGGATATTTTATATTAGATGAGGCACTTATTTTTTAATTCGAAGACCCAAAACTTCGTAAAGGAGAAGTAATATTACGAAAATAATTAGTTTACTCTAAGAGAACATGAATTTTACATGCTATTGAGTAAATAGGTAGAGTTATATTCTAAGAATTTGATACCCAGACAAAAATACCCAATGATCGGTAATAGGAATTTCACCCGCTAAAGCGACAGAGCAAATGAGCTCATTAGTTTCTTTCCACTCTTCTCAAGCATAGAAAGTTATGTTCTTTTCTCAACCATCTTCACAGGTAGGTAGCTAGGTATCTACTTCCTGAGAGGAAATGGAAACAAGAAGAAAGTTAACTCTGTCGCAACTGGTGGTACAGAGTCAAAAAAGAAATTAACTATAATAGCACTAGTTTGCATTGCACAACTTGTAAATTTTAGTTTGCAAAAGATTAAGCATTTTAAAATGTAGAGTTATTTAAGTTGAAATAATCATGGGAATCTTGGAATTGGAAGAATTTCTTAAATCCAGAGGAGTTTCTTGAATTTTTTTTTTTTTTTTTATTAAAAGACAATATTTTCTGATATTCAAGACCTAGCTGATCATCAAGATTTTTTTTTAATATTCAAAACCTAGGTGATCACGAGGCGAATTTTTGATTGATGAGTTCTGATATATTGAGAAAATTAAACTAACATGAAGCTATTCTGTTCACATTTGCAATTTAGGTTTACCAGTAGTGTTCGTGCAGCATCAACCCTGTTCTCTCTGCGGGTGCCCAAATAGCATCCGATGCATCACCTACGCTTCCTTCCTATCGAAAGTTCTTAAGCATGATGATGGTATAGGAAGTGGTAGAAAAAGATGGTATGAACCGTCAGAGAAAGCATCAGTGGGACAATAAAGATCATTTTGGAGAGTAGAGTTTAATCTAGCGAGAGCTCGAATCAACAAAAAGAAAATATATATACAAAGAACTTATGAAAACATTGAGGCAGGAGCACTATGAATAAACTTAGATTTTGCTGCCATCATTCATTGATAGGTATGTAGAATTGTATATATGCATATGCAGTAAAGCTAAGTCTTGAATACAAACACCAAGGAATACGACGAAAATGTTTAGATAGCTACCTAGAGTAAAAAGGGAAATCAAAGATGTTACGCAAGATGAAATAGCTAGCTATACAAAGATACCATTTACTTACCTACCTACCTAGATGTAATTAAATTTCTCCGAGATACAATCAACCTACCTAATAGTTATCGGAAGAAGATTATTACCACATCTCATTTAGCATTCACTAATAAAATGGGTAAACCACGTAGGTACCATGTTGGGTAATTAATCCTAGTATTATTTGATTATTATAGACTCATAGAGGGTTCAACGTCTTCCACATTACTGTAGTCAGAAAGAGACTAAATAGATACACGGGACTTAGAAGAAATAGAGAGAGAAAATAGTACAATGAAGTCAACCACCATTCAGTGGAATGCAAGGTACTACTTTAATGAATTTGATTGTAAAGGAAGAAATTTTCGATAAAATATGACAGATTGTAACTATAGATAGAAAAGGAAATTGAAGAGAAAATAAGTAAATAACGAAAAATTGACAGCTACTAGTTGAAGGGAATAAGTCTAGCGCTAAGGTAAACCTTGCTATGAATAAAGAAAGACTAATTTACAATAGTTTGGGGTTCAAGGGACATCAACCTCCTTCTCTTCCAACATACAGTTTCCGGATAGAGTCCCTGGGGGCACATATTAAATAACAGAATGGGTAGTTATTTCTAAAATGAAATAGTCAATTGTTCACAAATAACCTCTTTTATAACTGTTTCAGCTTTAGAGATTTAAGGTTATAGTTTATACAGTCTACATTAGAACGATTGAGAGAGAAATAATGAAATAAAAATGTACGTATCCTTTTCTTTTAAATTACATATCCTTTTCTTTTTAAAGAAGTTTTGTAGAAAAATGTAACAATATAAACATATGAAATAATATGACAATCTGAAACTGGTCCTAAAATTATTCAAATAATAGGATTGTCATTATTTTCGAGGTTTAAAAGTTGTCCCTATCCACTACGAGGTGATCCAAAGAGATATGAAGAGAAGAAGGCCTAGTAGAAGAGGGGACAGTGAAAGTACGCCCCATGCAGGTACCCGTGTCGACCCAGCGCATGGATGGCAAGAATAGACATTCATGGATAAGAGACCTACACAGTCAGTCTGCTTACCCATGGATATAAAAAGGCAAGCAGCTGATAGCATGGATAGGAAATTATTCTGATATCAGTTCAATGAATGGTTTGTGTCTGTCTGTCCGTCACACTAACCTAATAATACGCTTGGCAAGCAGCTGATAGCATGGATAGGAAATTATTCTGATATCAGTTCAATAAATGGTTTGTGTCTGTCTGTCCGTCACACTAACCTAACAATACGCTTGGCAAGCAGCTGATAGCATGGATAGGAAATTATTCTGATATCAGTTCAATAACTGGTTTGTGTCTGTCTGTCCGTCACACTAACCTAATAATACGCTTGGCAAGCAGCTGATAGCATGGATAGGAAATTATTCTGATATCAGTTCAATAAATGGTTTGTGTCTGTCTGTCCGTCACACTAACCTAATAATACGCTTAGTAAGCAGCTGATAGCATGGATAGGAAATTATTCTGATATCAGTTCAAAAAATGGTTTGTGTCTGTCTGTCCGTCACACTAACCTAACAATACGCTTGGCAAGCAGCTGATAGCATGGATAGGAAATTATTCTGATATCAGTTCAATAAATGGTTTGTGTCTGTCTGTCCGTCACACTAACCTAATAATACGCTTGGCAAGCAGCTGATAGCATGGATAGGAAATTATTCTGATATCAGTTCAATAAATGGTTTGTGTCTGTCTGTCCGTCACACTAACCTAATAATACGCTTGGCAAGCAGCTGATAGCATGGATAGGAAATTATTCTGATATCAGTTCAATAAATGATTTCAATAACTATATTAATATTTCAATTTAAAATAGTATTTGAATTATATTACATTAATGAACTAGGTACCATCAGTATTATTATTCAATGCTATAAAAATATATCTATTAAAATTTTATGATTAACAATATATTGGAATGACAACAGATTAAAGGAATTTATTATACCTAATGCAAAATAAAAAGTTACATGTATATTATAAATTTATAACATTAGTAAATAAAGAGAAAATAAATTAATGTACAAATAGTGCGGCAGACTTTCAAGGCTTATTAGAATACCTTACACAGGTATTCTGTTTATAATTTGAAGGTAGGTAAGTTTTAGTTACGAATTATCGGTCGGTTCCACATCTTCGGTCGTATAGGAAAAAAATATATCATTTATTTAATTTTTATTGGTATCCATGATAGCTGGAGGTAAAATAGCTGGTAAAAATTAAAATTTGAATAATGAATTAAAAATTGAATAATTTAAATAAAACCATATTTATCATACGAAAAATAAAAAAAATTAAACAATAAAAACATGAATAATGATTTAAAAATTAAATAAAACCCTAGTTATCATATGAAAAATATAAAAAAAATTAAACATTTAATAAGTCTCTCCCTTATTATTTTTTAAATAATCGTAAAATTTAAAATAGGTACTACCATAATAATTCGATCACATCAATTGGGTAGGTTCTTATAATTATATTATACTTTCACAGCAATTTATCAATGACTTTATTATAATTATCCTGTCAAATGATTACTAGTTAATGTACGTAGATAAATTTCTCTTCTCTTTGCGAATCAACTCCACCGCGTTCAGTCAGAGAGTTCTGCACAGAGTGCGACACACTACCTCACTCTAGCACAGTCTATCACATACTGAAATGTTAGAGCACAAAAATATAAAATACGGATGGTGCTGTTTGTGAACAACCACTTCGGAAAGATAGTAGCGATTTATTGGAGTTTGGAATTAGATTGTGTGATTGGTGCCAGCAGGCTCAAATTTATACGAATTATAACAACAAATTTGAACTAGTAAACAGGGTTCCGAGAAGTTGTAACAATATAGCTCAAAATATATAGGTCGCTACACACGTTCATGCAAACTTGACAAGTCTACTTGCTCAAGTATTTGTACAAGTATTGGAATATTTCTCTTCGCCACAACAAGATACAAGTAAACTTGTACAAGCCTTCTGTTGAAATTGTGACTATGTCGAGTTCAGATGATGATGCGCTTGTTTCGACAGCTTTTTGTCCTGTACATAAACGAAAATCTCAAAAGAAGAAACGAAATGAGCGGTGTAAAGAGTGGTTGAAAAAAAGAGAAAACTTTATTCTCATGTTAACAATGATTTTATTTGAATGTTTAAGTAATGGGAATATATTTAGTTTATATCTAAATTAAGTTTCTACTTAATATATTTTTTACAAATTAATAACAATTATACTTTTCTTCTGCCAAAATTATTATTTGTCTGTTTCACTACAAAATTCGCAACAATTTGGAAAATAGCCTTCAAATTGATAGAATTCATTAAAATTTTTAAATGAAATAAAATTTTCCGAAAACGAATTGGCCGAAACGAATTTTCCGAATACGTGTTTGCCAAATCCCAAATTTGCCGAAAACCAATTTTCCGAAATACGAATTTGCCGAAGGACAAATTTTCCGAATGACGATTTTGTCGAAAATCAAATTTAATGTATTTAAAAGAACATTCTGTGGAACTTTGTAGTTCTCATCATTATATCTAATGCATAACAAAACACATACCTTATATGAATATGACATTGCTATTGCTATATAAATTTGATTTCCACTAATTTGCATTACAAATGAAGGGTTGATAGAAATCAATGATTTTAACTGAAACAAATTTATTCATGCAAGTGACACTATCGTTGAAGCTAGAGGTACATTGGGAAGATATAAACATAACTAATAGTTATGTTATTCATTACTAACAATTTTATATTCTAAACGAAATAAATGGAATAAAAATTAATATGTCAGCCACAACACACTTTCTGTATGGTATACTATTAACAACTGAATCCAAACTAAGAATCCCGTGCGGGGCAGCGTGCTTTATATGGCGTATTTACACAAAGAATTTTAGTTAAGTAATCACCCAAAATTGTTTAAATGTAGTTTATTTAACTCGCCGTGATATATATCATTCCTGCATTAAAACAAAGCAGTAAACATGGATTATTCACAAAAAAAATGAATAAAACGTAATAGTAACACACAATCTAAAAACAAGCCAAACGCTCAAATGAATGAAATATAACACGCACCCAAAACTGACTGATTGATACTGACTGAATAAAGCTTGAACATCTTTAAAATAAGAACAGAGACAAAGAATCATTTAGTGGACAAAGATTACCAGTTAGAGATAGAATAATTGAAGGATCAATTTTAGTGTAACTAAGGGTTATGATTTCGTTATTTCGTTTCTTTTTTGTAACTTTTTTTGTATATTTTTACATTTGGTTTGATTTTCGGAGAATTTGTCTTTCGGCAAATCTTCACTTCGGCGAATCCGTTTTCGACAAATTTGGGTTTCGGCAAATTCGTATTCGGAGAATCCAGTTCGGCGAATTAGTTTTCGGAGAATTTGGTTTCGGCAAATTCGTTTTCGGAAAATCAGCCGGATACCTAGATGTATATGTAAAAATAAACTCATTTTCTTTTACATTCTTCATAATTGTTCTCAAGTCACCAATATCCTCAGTACACACGCTATGTTTCACTTGCACTAGTCAGACTTGCACAGGTGGCAGGATTTGAATTCAATCATGTCTCAAGTGACTTGAGACAAGTTTGCTTGCACAAAATACTTGCGCAAGTTCACTTGTCAAGTTTTCATGAACGTCTGTAGCCACCTTAATGCTGAAAACATTCCAAAGCAGACCACCATAATGTTTCTTCGATGACGGCTAGTAAAAAATAAAATATTGGAGTAAAAATCGTTGCATGTAAACACTGTCTCAATAATCTAATAAATTATTATGATATCTATGATCAATAAATTGGATCGATTTTTTGTAATGAAGAGGCTGTTACAATTTATCAATACGTGCAAATGGGCCTTTAACAGGAGATCGTAGCGATTTATTGGACATCCATAGTGACTCTTCAATGGGAAAGTTGAGTGTTTCTCTGCGCATGCCAGAGACATGAAAGAGAAGTTGAAATTTGCCAAGCATATGATGAGGACAGAGAGTTTGGTGTTGAGGAAATGAGAGCTGAGGAGAGACGGTATCCCTGGATGAGGATGGTGGATGAGTACTTGCAGAAGGTGGGTTTGGATTGGGGGCAGCTGGAGGAGATGAGCACTGGCTGAGTTGAGGGATTGGTGAATGAATGGAAGCATGGAAGATGGAGATTGAGGAAAAGTCAACCTTGTGTTACTATAGGGAGAAGGAGAGGATTGGAGGAGAGTTTAATGACGGCAGTTTGGGATCGAGGTTGCTGTTTGGAGTGGGGAGTAATACGTTGAGACTGGGGTGGAGGATGAGGCACTGGGGAGAAATGGTGGGGTGTGGTATGTGCGGAGCTGTGGAGGAGACTTTAGAGCATTTTGAACTTGAGTGTCCGAGTCTGGAGGCAGTGAGGGAGCAACATGGGATACAGACGATGGGGGAGGTAACGTGCTTTGGGGAGCGTGACACTCGGAGAGTGTGTACTTTTTTGAAGGAGGCGTGGGGTGTTAGGGCGGGAAACGGATGAGGAGTGTGAAACAGCTGGCGGGTGACAGCCCTGGTGAAGATTATCGGGGGAAGTTGTAGGTGAAACCGGTGTTGTTGAAAAACCAATACCGATCAAGTTTCAGTTCCATTGGAGTTGAATTGTGTGATTGGTGCCAGCAGGCTTCAATTTATATGAATCGTAACGACAAATTTGAACGTGTTAGCAGGGTACCATGAAATCGTTACAATTTAACTCAATATATAATACATAAATGCAGACCACCATAATGTTTCTTCCATGACAGTTAGTAAAGAATAAATATTTGAAATAAGAAAACATTTCGTGTAAACACTGTCTCAATCATTTGATAAATTGTTACGATCTGTGTACGATAAATCACTACAATTTATCGTAGCGTGTAAACGGGCCTTTAGTGAACAACCACTTAGGAAAGAAATTTCACATGAATTCAGACGGTTACTATTCATTAGTCCGACGCCCCAGTAGTCCGACACTTTTACTGTTCATCACTGATTTAACATAAGATATATGTATAGTAAATAGGGGGGGGGGGTTTGGGTTGTAGTTAATTCAGTTAATTCTTATTGCTGATCGAAGCAATCGCTGCATGCAAAACGTACCTTTTGCTTGACTTCACCAAAACGCTAATATCGCTGAAATTGAAGGAAAAACAAAAACAATCTAAGGAATTTTGAGTAAAAAGTCAGTGAAAAAGTTTGCCACTACCAGTTGCGGCCAGTTACGAGCTCATGGATGGAGAAAAGCTACTCCGTGAATGCAGTCACTTACCAAAGAATGTGACGAATGGGACACAAGCACCGGTGGCTGCACTCACAAATAAAAGAGGAAAATGAAGAGGTGATAGTAAATGAAGCCTACGAGTCTACCTAACAAAAAATCTAAGAGGGAAATGAAGAGGTGATATTAAATGAAGCCTACGAGTCTACCTAACAAAAAATCTAAGAGGAAAATGAAGAGGTGATAGTAAATGAAGCCTACGAGTCTACCTAACAAAAAATCTAAGAGGAAAATGAAGAGGTGATAGTAAATGAAGCCTACGAGTCTACCTAACAAAAAATCTAAGAGGAAAATGAAGAGGAGATAGTAAATGAAGCCTACGAGTCTAACTAACAAAAAATCTAAGAGGAAAATGAAGAAGAGATAGTAAATGAAGCCTACGAGTCTACCTAACAAAAAATCTAAGAGGAAAATGAAGAGGTGATAGTAAATGAAGCCTACGAGTCTACCTAACAAACAATCTAAGAGGAAAATGAAGAGGTGATAGTAAATGAAGCCTACAAGTCTACCTAACAAAAAATCTAAGAGGAAAATGAAGAGGTGATAGTAAATGAAGCCTACGAGTCTACCTAACAAAAAATCTAAGAGGAAAATGAAGAGGTGATAGTAAATGAAGCCTAAAGTCTACCTAACACAAAATCTAAGAGTAAAATGAAGAGGTGATAGTAAATAAAGCCTACGAGTCTTCCTAACACAAAATCTAAGACCTCGTAATTAAACAATAGAATACTCACACAGTTCAAAAATTCTACAATTTGAATCAAAGAAAGCTAAACTTGATAAAATGGAAGAATACAATCCAAATTACAACAGTTCTTAGAGCAAAAATCTTGCTTCTTAGCACCTAACTTTCTTTTATAATTCTAACTATACATATATATATTTTTTTTGACTGTTGGTGAACTGATGTCTTCTTAAAAATTTTGATTCATTGAAATTTTCATATATTTCTTTTCAATATTTTATTTATCCGTCTTCTTCATGGTTTGAGAGAAGTTCTAGAATAAATTAGAAAAAGATAGTTTAGTGTGCGGTACCTATAATCCGTTAGTTTTAACTTTCGGCAAACTCGTGTAAAATATTTTCTATACAATACATAATTATACTAAAATAATAGTATTTTGCATGAATTAAATAGTAACTTATGAACGATATCCTTATTTAATGAGTTATTAAATCAATTACCAACACTGTACAGGGTAAAATAACGATTGTTAGAAAATTAGATTTTTAGTTATGACGGATTAAAGTGCCTTAACCCTATTTCTACATCATTATTATTTATTTTGTGGAACAAACGGGGAAAATGAAAAAGAAATTTATTTCATTGACTAAACGTTCAAACTATTTAATTTAAAATGATTTACTACTTAACGCAACTTAACCTATCCGAAATTGATTTTAAAAATTGGTTATTAAGTTCAGATATTTTTTTAAATTTCTATCAATTTAAATTAACAATTAGGTAACCAAAATAAAAATATTCTTTACGGTTTACAATAAGATCTTAAACGTATGGAAAACCTAATAAGACAAATTTACCAATATATACAGTATGGACAACAACAAAATAACAAATTCAAATGCCTGTAATTGAGGAATAAATCAAGATATTTTAATTCATTTTGTTGCATTATGCAACAAAATGAATTAAAGAACTTAAGTGTTTTTTTTATCACTCTAGCAAATGACGTTATATTAGTAATATTTTTCTTGTCTCTGCATTGTGTAGAAGAAAAGGGCATGTCAAAACGTGTAGTGATGTATCGGTAGTTCGAGGCCAAGATAGAAGAGGAACCTAATTCTGACAGAATCTCACACAGTCTCACCGCATTCACACTGTCAGGAGATCTTACAGTCAACTTCCTGTCAGATTTGGGTGGGTTTGACTTCTTTTGGATCTTGTTGACTGATCCTGTTGCTTTAAAATTGGGAACCCAACGATAAATTTGGCTTTTAAACTTTTTGCGATAGTTGGCTTGCACCGTTCTGACTGATTTCAGACGTAAAATGGTTTTTGCTCTTATGTCTAAGGCATTTTAAATTTGTATGATTATTAATTATTCGTTGTTATTGTCCCCGCTTTGCAAATCTTAAAAATAATAAAAAAATATCATCAGTATAGGCAGAGGTACTAGCAGTCTAGCACTAAAATGGGTTGCAAGTATTCTGGGACACCCTGTTCATGACCAAGAGAACGTACTCCTTACTTGCTTTATCTTTTATTATATACACAAATAGTCGCCACTTCATTTGACATACAAGTCGTCAATATTTGCTTTCTTCGTATTAAATCAATCGTATTGAGTGAATAGTCTCAGGACACTGAGTTTACCCTCGGAAGTGAAATTGAAATAAATATAGGAAGTATTTTCTATATGCGTTTATATATTTTAATTATATATCCTTCAGAGAATAGAATTGACTGATAAAAATGGTATCTAAATGTAAATGAAAATACTGGGTATATACAAGAACATTCCCTATTTTTGGGAAAATATAGAAAAAATATTGATACAGAGGTATTATATATTTTATAGTGTACACAAGCATGATCATATATTTTCTCGGTGTATTGTTGTCTCTCAATATGGATACACAAGTGTAATGTTTGGCAAACAAACAATGTAAGTAATCAATAGCTCGACTAGAGAACTTCTACTCATTTCAAACCAATCCATGATAGAGTCAATATACAACTCTTCTTAGCTGTGTAATTTCCAATCAAATAGATATGTTTGAGCACTATCTCGTGTATCTCCGATATTCGGGGCTGTTTCCTCGATACCTTGTCAAAAGTACAAACGGAAAAGAAGCTCTGATGACATCCAAGCTATCCATGCCATTTCTCCTCTACTCCATTTTGATCTGCACTGTGAAACTTGTGGCTATATGGACAACATCAAAAAACGAAGTCGAACAGAACTATTTCCAGAACAATGACCACAGGATAATGGATATCGTTGGGTATTTTCTCTACACGTCCTCCACGCTAATATTCTTCCTCCTGAAAGAAACTATTTTGGTTAAAAATCATAATAAAATAAACAATTTGTGCCGGAAAATACTTCGTTTTCAACATCTCCACCAACAAGGCGGTTTGACAAATTCACAAAATTTGATATTATGGATTGTCTCAGTCCCTGGAATCTTTTTAATTGTAAGGAAGGTTTTTTCACATTGTGAAACTGTCACCCTTGAATTTTTCATGGAATTGATAAAGTATTTATTACCATTCTTGAACACAATAAGTAATATCACATTTGGATTTTACTGTACAAATACCTTTGCTGTTATGATCAGAGATCTGATACCATTCGAAAAACTAGGGTGCTATCCGGAAAAAACTAAAGAAATTTTATCTCGTTCTTACAAAAGACTTAACCAAATATCGGATACTACTTCACTCTTCATGGATATATGTGGGCCACTAATTCTAATGGACCTTCTGTATAGCATGATGGTCCAGATTTTAGGTATATATTTCTTTCTTCGTCTGCATGATTCAATCCCAGTAACTACCAGCGCGGCAATGATTTCAAATTGTCTTCTGATTTTGACTTTTCCAATCATCTACTCAAGTTTTCCAAACTTGATGTCAGAAGAGGTGAGTGATACTTATACAGTTGAGTATTTTGATTTGATATCATGACAATAATTGACATTAATGTTTTCCATTGTAGAAAGAGGATACATATCGTCGCTTAGAAACAATGATGATTGAAGATTCTTCTTGGAAAAATTTTGAAGCAGTAAGTGATGATTGACTGAAATTCTTAATATCAACGATTTACTTTGATAAATAATTACTGACATAATTTCACGTTGAAGGTTTTTAAGGTTCCAGATTTCGAATAGCAAGATATCTCTTAATGGTCAGGACTCTGGACCGTTTCTGAGGATGATTTGATCTTGCTATTCGAAATCTCGAATCCTAGGAGAGTGTTCAACGTAGGTTTTAAATACCTTTCTAAATTAATAACTAATGTCTTTGCCAATTGAAGACCCGAAGACTGCTAAGACACCTGGAGAAACCTGTAACTCTTTCCCTTTGCTCTCTGACTGTACTCGATAAAAGTATACTTTGTACGGTAAGTATTCAAAATATATTGAATAAAATTTATAAGAAGTTGCATAATTTTAAAATGAAGGAGAAGGGTAAAAACAATGTAATATTTTCATTGTTTATAAAACTGACGTTTCGATTCAAACATGAATCATTTTCAAAGCAAAAAACTTACATTACAGATTACTTCTCCTTCATTTTAAAAGTACTTAAAAATGTAATTCATTGAATTATCGGACACATTTTCTCGTATAAAAATAAATTCAAGTTTACCTTACTGTTCATACCTGTTCTTTCAGATGTTTTCAATAATCGTCTCTTACATCATCATAGCTGTGCAGTTTTCGGACGTCCAAGGTTCCAACTGATCAAATTTCGAATAAGAATACAATAAATTTACTTTAAATTCATAGGTTAACGATGCCTATATATAACTACTTGAATATTGTAAATATGGTTTACATGGATTACTAACTTCTTGTTATTTGATTTTAATGTTTCCAGTAGGATATAAATAAGGAATAACAATAGTACATTAGTAGATTGCATGGTTCATCTTTTAGATTGCTATAAATTGAATCAATTCAGAGACTAGAATTATTGTTATTGAGAGATTATATGGATAATGCGCACCTACCATTATACCAACTGAAGAATGCGCACCTACCATTATACTAACTGAAGAATGCGCACCTACCATTATACCAACTGAAGAATGCGCACCTACCATTATACCAACTGAAGAATGCGCACCTCCCATTATACCAACTGAATAATGTGCACCTCCCATTATACCAACTGAAGAATGCGCACCTCCCATTAGATTATTATTTAGCTAAAACCACTGTATAATTAACAGTCTAAATGTGTAATTATTTTCCATTTAATAATATGGATATAAAATATATCATATATTATTATAGGTAGGTATCACAAATTTCATTTATAGGTAAAATAAATCATTAAATAATATTTGGCTTCGAATCGAAGCCAAAACGATGTCAGAGAGCGGATTCTAGCTCTATTTTCGAATTCATTTAGAGAAAAGCCTTGTATCCAGATGATGTCAATTCGATGCCGCATTGTTTACTGGGTTAGTTTTGATAGTACTGTAAATGATATCTTTTTTAAATAAACATTATTTTGTGGAAACGGTTTCCGCCTTTTAGATATTTTAACGTAAAACCTTAGATTAAAATTTTGAATTAATTCTCATATGTTTCCATGTTATTTGTGGCTTGAAATCTTTATAAATCATTAAATAAGACAACCCTCAATGGACCACTGTTTGGCACTATTTGCCAATTTAATTATGGCCATCCATCTATAGTTGAAGTTGATCAGGCCAGCTCATCAGTCATAGTTCAATCAGCTTTTCAAATTGGTCTGATGAAATTTAATTAGGTACTGGACCACTCTGGAAAAAGTAGTCTTTTCTGATAGACTGATAGTGATGGATTAGTAATTACTCTGTTGCCTGTCTGCAAAATCTCCCGCAGCTAAATTAATGGTAACATAGAAATTAATTCAAAATCTCCCGCAGACCAAATTTTAGAGATTTGAGATCTCTGCGGCGCAGAGATCTCAAATCTCTAAAATTTCAGTCTGCAGGATGTGTCTCTTCTACCGCAGATTTTAATTTGAGAGACAGTTACTCTCCGACTCTCAGTCTCAGTAGCAGATTCAGAATCTCCCGCAGCTAAATTAATGGTAACATAGGAATTAATTCTAAATCTCCCGCAGCTAAATTAATGCCATGGTAAGTTGGTAACATAGGATTAATTCAAGATCTCCCGCAGAGATCTCAAATTTCTAAAATTCAGTCAAAAACTCCCGCAGAGAGTCTTGGAAAAATGTTCCATATTCTGCAGACAGAGATGGGCGGGAAAGTACTTCCCAAGTACCAAGTAAAAGTACTAAGTAACAAGTAAGTACTTCAAGTACTACTTGAAGTACTTTGAATAATTACTTAGAAGTACTTTTTACAAGTACTTGTTACTTTCCAAGTAAAAAGTACTTTGCAAAGTACATTTTTTCCTTTCAGTCAAGAGATTTTAAAATATTAGTTCTAAGATCTCTACAAAATTAATTCTTTTTTCTCATCAAAACTGTATTCACAGCAACTGGATAAAAACTAGAGTTTGAAGAGGTCCAACATGATGGAAAATTGTTTGTCAAGCAGTAAAATTAAAAACTTTGTCAAACAGTAGAATCGAAAACTAAGACTGTAAGACATTGTATACTTTTATGTGACGGTGAATATTTATATATTCTGACATACAATCATGTATAGAGACTATGAGTTATATTGACCAATTTAAGTACATTGAACATAATTATTTTGTGATACCTAGATATCACAACCAATATTTACCAAACACATTGACGAATTATAAGCGTGTGGACGTGTACAGTGAGTCACTGTGATGATGTACTATCAGAGTAAAGAGTCACTGTGATGATGTACTATCAGAGAAAAGTCATTGTGATGATGTACTATCAGAGAAAAGAGTCACTGTGATGATGTACTATCAGAGTCATTGTGATGGTATACTGTCAGAGAAAAGAGTCACTGTGATGATGTGCTATCAGAGAAAAGAGTCACTGTGATGATGTACTGTCAAAGAAAAAAGTCACTGTGATGATGTACTATCAGAGAAAAAAGTTGCTGTGATGATGTACTGTCAGAGAAAAGATTCACTGTGATGATGTACTATCAGAGAAAAGAGTCACTGTGATGATATACTATCAGAGAAAAGAGTCACTGTGATGATGTACTATCATAGAAAAGAGTCACTGTGATGATGTACTATCAGAGAAAAGAGTCACTGTGATGATGTACTATCAGAGAAAAGAGTCACTGTGATGATGTACTATCAGAGAAAAGAGTCATTGTGATGATGTACTTTCAGAGAAAAGTCACTGTGATGATGTACTATCAGAGAAAAGAGTCACTGTGATGATGTACTATCAGAGAAAAGAGTCACTGTGATGATGTACTATCAGAGAAAAGAGTCATTGTGATGATGTACTTTCAGAGAAAAGTCACTGTGATGATGTACTATCAGAGAAAAGAGTCGCTGTGATGATGTACTATCAATGAAAAGTCACTGTGATGATGTACTATCAGAGAAAAGAGTCGCTGTGATGATGTACTATCAATGAAAAGTCACTGTGATGGTGTACTGTCAGAGAAAGGAGTCACTGTGATAGTGTACTGTCAGAGAAAAGAGTCACTGTGATGATGTGCTATCAGAGAAAAGAGTCACTGTGATGATGTACTGTCAAAGAAAAAAGTCACTGTGATGATGTACTATCAGAGAAAAAGTTGCTGTGATGATGTGCTGTCAGAGAAAAGATTCACTGTGATGATGTACTATCAGAGAAAAGAGTCACTGTGATGATGTACTATCAGAGAAAAGAGTCACTGTGATGATGTACTATCATAGAAAAGAGTCACTGTGATGATGTACTATCAGAGAAAAGAGTCACTGTGATGATGTACTATCAGTGAAAAGAGTCACTGTGATGATGTACTATCATAAAAAAGAGTCACTGTGATGATGTACTATCAGAGAAAAGAGTCACTGTGATGATGTATTGTCAAAGAAAAGAGTCACTGTGATGATGTACTATCAGAGAAAAGAGTCACTGTGATGATGTACTATCAGAGAAAAGAGTCACTGTGATGATGTACTATCAGAGAAAAGAGTCACTGTGATTATGTACTATCAGAGAAAAGAGTCACTGTGATGATGTACTATCAGAGAAAAGAGTCACTGTGATGATGTACTATCAGAGAAAAGAGTCACTGTGATGATTTACTATCAGAGTTAACAGTATAAATTGTTAGTTTTTAAATTGTAAAGTAAATGTACTTGGTACTCGAAAGTATTTTAAAAAGTACTTGGTACTTGTACTTTGAAAGTACTTTTTTATTTGCGTACTTGGGCAACTACTTCAAGTACATTGATTTACGAGTACTTGTACTTAGTACTTAAGTACTTTCGATGTACTTTTCGCCCATCTCTGTCTGCAGACTGGCTAAAATTCAATAAAAAACTCACGCAGAGAGTCTTGGGAAAAATGTTCCATATTCTGCAGACTGGCTCTGTAGTTTAGCAAACCTTGAAATACATTAATAAATTAATGGGAACTGTATAATCCGCAGCAATTAGCCTCTAAAATGCATCTGTTAGCCTAATGTATTTTCCAGAGTGGACCAGGATTACTAGTAATTTCAAGGCCTCAAGGCTCAAGTCTCAACAGTAGCCATATAAACCCAGTCTGCAGATTATGGGAGATATTTGGGATATTCTCTCCGAACAATTTTGAATTAATTCCTTTATTTACATTAATTTTGCTACGAACAATTCTAAATTAATCTCTATATACATTAATTTTGCTATGAACATAATTAGAGATCTCTATGATTACGAACACTCCACCAGTTTCTGCAAACTGGATATAAACTATAAACTTCACAACTGGTTCATGGTGGCCATTGGTGGGTTTTTCCCCTTGTGTTTTCTGTCATCAAATTTATGTGAATTTATTCATTTTAGTTAATTAATTAATATAGCAATAAATAAATCTTATAAATGATATATCAAAGAGTGATCATGCAGAAAATTCAAAATTATTATGTCCCATATGGCATATTCTGGCTCTGCTGCCTCTGCAGAGTGCAGACTGGTCCACTCTGGTCTCTGGATAATAGTGAAAATACTTTAGGCTTAAATATTAATAGGCTAACAGTCTTAGCAGATGAATTTTCAAATTTTGGAGGCTAAATGCTGCAGATTATAAAGTTCCCATTAATTTATTACTGTATTTTAAAATTTAAGGTTTGCTAAACTCCAACAGAGTAATTAATCCATTAGAAAAGACCTTTTTTCGAGAATGGAGACTGGTCAAATACAAACTGGTCTAAGCCCAGACTGTGTGAAGCAGAAGATCCTTAGTAGTATGATATCATTTATTCATCTATTAAAATAATATTTTAATACAGGTTTCACAGAGGGTCTAATGGTAAACTCAGTCCTCTGACTGCTCTCCTAGAAAGTAGAAATCCACTCTGAAAAGTACCTTAGACTAACGTTTTCTTTTAAGGTTTTCTAAACTCTAACAGAGTAATTAATTCATCAGAAAAGACTGCTTTGCAAGTTTGCCAGACTGCAGCATCATGCATGAACTGGTAAACTGTTCTCCAAGAAAACCTCTCTTTTAACTTCTTTTCTCAGTAAAATAATGCAAATATAGAAGAAAATTAAGAATTGTTCAAACAGAAAATGTCCCATATTTTTGCGGTCTGGCCACTTTGTGACTTTTTCCAGAGAGGCTAGAAATTTTCTTTTTCAATAATTTGTTCCCAGTAAAATACATGTAACAGTAAATATATGAGTAAATTCAAGGTTTGTTTGCACAGAAAATGTTAAAAAGGTCCCATATGGCATATTCTTTTTAATTTCTTCAAACTGCAACTGAGACTCTGAGTGAGAAGCCAAAAGTGTGAGACTGTGAGGCAATCAGCCACAAACCCCAGTCTGTATTTGGTGCACAGAATCCCACTGACTTTTTTAAATAATTGAAATAATCCATCAGCAATTTGGCCATTCCATCAAGTTTAATTTTTTTGAAACAAGTAGTTGAAGTAGATAATTTTATGCAATATTGATATGCTACTTTGAGGTTCATTGAAATTGTTATATTTTATATTCAAGATTCATCTATTATATTTCATCTTGGAAGACTAAAACCAGAATCTATTGGAAAATAGTGAAGAATAGCTAATTGTATTGTACTCAGACTGTTTTTCAATGGAAGAGAAGAACACAGTTGGTGTGCCCCTCAACTTCAAGTGGGATGAGGGTGAAGAAAATAGTACCACAGAAGAGATTCAGGACAAGAGGGCGGAGTTGAGAGAAACATTTCTGTGGGCTGTCACTGGTTTGACGGGGCAAAAGTGCAAGGTATTCTTTCAGTCCATTTGTAATTGTCTATATGAATTCTTATTAACTCATTTTATTGTTAAAAACGAATGATTGAGAGTCAATAGTCAGAAAATATAATATGAGCATTTAATTAGATCATATCTTTAATAACAATTTTTTCTTGATTTTTTTCATAATCTTGAAAAATAGATTTCTTCATCAAATTTTTATTTGTTATCAGCAGTTTTAATTTATGGTCAATAATTCTACTGAAACTTTTGATTTATATCTTTCAAGGCAACTGAATGAAATCTATCTCTTTCAAAGTTATTTACTACATTCCTCAGGTGGCCATGACTGACAATCTGAAAGTGACAGGCACCTTGAGAGGAATAGACAAAGATGGTCTGTTGGTTCACATGCAGGCACTGGAAACACCTTCAGGCACACACGAGTGGAGTGTACTCAGACTGCCTGATTGTACCTCTCTCCACTTTCAACAAAAATAACATTTGTTTTACAAAAATTAAATTTCTAGTAACTTTATTTCTTCAATCAGGACTTTTTGTCATCATTTTCCACCCCTAGAAATGAAATATTTATGCATGTTCAAATTATCACTGTTGTAGTCATTCTGATATTAATTACAATATCTTATTAGCTATGAGTAATCATAAAATGTACATAAAATAAATTTCCTATTAAAGATGAACCAATTATTCTATGTAGAAGTTGATTTGTAAAAAGTAAACGTGATTATATATAAACGAGTACAAATTAGTTGGTTAGAAATAATTTTAAGGAGGTTTAGGTTTAAAATATATTTACATCACTATAGTATTATAGCTTTATGAACTTCTCTCTATAAATTAAGCTATTAAAACAAATATACATTGAATGTCTACTCTGCTTTAGATCTTTTAAGTCATTAATTGGATGTATTTACTTTTGCAATAAACATTTTTGATAAATCTCTTCCAGTAACTAAACAGGATTCAATTTTCATTTATCGAGTGAAATGATTTTTTTTCTAGTAGAATAATTCTATTTGGATCTTTACTTTGTAAACAATTCTCTATGCAGTTAGATGGCCTTGGCGGCCGCGATCTGCGCAGCTCTTCCTGCCATCCTCTGTTCCAACACCGGCCTGAAGTGTCTGATAAGTCCCTGTGCAGGCCAGGCTGCTCCATCTCCTAAAGCACAGATGGAGTGACCCTCCACCTGCTTGGAGACCTCCCACAACGAGTCAATTTCGTCAGGCCTGGCATCTCCAGTAACTGATAATAATAAATTTTATTGAAGATGTTAACTAGAGTTACAATTCATTCACATAAAGCGGAAATATACATTTTCGAAATTCAAACCAATATATGCAAATGACTAATATCCTCAAGTCCATTATAATAGCTAGAAGCTATTCAGAGATATTTATATTGACTGAAATTCATTTCGATACAGATTGGTAGCTAATAGTTAAATAAAATTTGTACGAGTTATTTATAATTAATTTATAAAACTAAAATGTATATACGAACGCACTGGAGCAAAGGAAAGCATTCCATTTTTTTTTCTAAGAGTTTCTTTTATTTCAACTATAAAACTATATTAAATATCTACCTACAGATAAATTAAAGGAATAGAACTACAAGCAAAAAATTACAAATATTGATTCGAAGAACATAGATAAAAGATTGTTAATAATCTGCAATACTGAAGAAAGCTTTTCAGAAATTGCTGCCTAATATTAAAATGATTATTGTTGGTTTTGCATCTAATCAAAAATCATCGCTAGAATAATACCCAACCAACAAAAATCAAAGTGAATAGTGTATGTACGTTTTTATATTCATGAATATGTTGAAATTCAAAGAAAATATTGATGCAAAATACACTTACCGAATCTTTTTAGAATTTTGTTCATCCAGGACACGCCTTCCCTGCAAGGCGTGCACTGACCACAGGACTCGTGCTTGTAGAATTCCATGAGGCGGGAGATGGCTTTGATAACATCAGTCTGTTGGTTCATCACAATAATTGCGGCTGTGCCCAAACTAGTTTGCACGGCAACCAGACCGTCAAAATCCATAATGGCATCTGTGCACACGCTGAGAAAAGAATGGGAAGATACATTCAAAAGTCACCCAAAAATTGCATGAAGAAATTAAATGTGAATCAATAAATATATTTATAGGGAGAGTTACAAAATTATTGATCAATTCCACATCTCCTGTTGTATAAGAAAAAAACTATACAGATTAAATAAGGAATTTATCATTTTTTTCTTATATGACCGGAGATGAGTAACTGACCAATAATTCGTAACTTACCCTAGCTACCAAAGATGAGACATGAAGGAAGAAAACCCATAAGTTTCATCAACTAATTGTAGCTATTAACTGACTTTACAGCGAAAACTGAATAGATCCGCTGAAACAGCCTAAGAATTATTTATATAAATGGATACAATAAATCCATACTCACTCTCTAGGAATAATAGGTGTGGAGGATCCACCAGGGATAATCCCTAAGAGGTTATCCCATCCCCCAATCACTCCCCCAGCATGTTTCTCAATGAGTTCTTTGAGAGGAACACTCATCTCCTCCTCTACTGTGCAGGGTGTGTTGACGTGTCCCGAGATGTTGAACAGCTTGGTGCCGGTGTTACGGGTGCGCCCCAAACCGGCAAACCATGCACCACCCCTCCGACAGATGGTCTGGTGTAAGAAAATAGAGTTGTACACAATAAACATTGATTAAGTAACATATAAAAAAGAACTAGCTGAGCAATATATATTATAGCTAATAGCTAGCTATATATCAGCAAAAAAAGACCTAGATCCTTTTATAAAAACTTTAATATCCTACCTACTAGTCATCAAAATCATGTTGATAACCTAGATCCATTAGCTAATAGAAAGAAACTTAAATATCCTACTTACTTATATATTCTTTTCAATTGATGGATAATTAGATTGAATATTTAGTTAGGTTTTTATCTAAAAATTTCAATTAAAAGTATTATATTTACTGGAGCTACGGCAACAGTCTCCACATTAGCAACAGTTGTAGGGCATCCAAAAACCCCCACATCAGCAGGGAATGGGGGCTTCAGGCGGGGTTTTCCTTGTTTTCCCTCAAGAGACTCTATGAGTGCAGTCTCCTCGCCACAAATATAAGCACCAGCGCCTCTGTGCATGAACACATCGTAGTCGTAACCTGAACCACACGCATTCTTACCAAGGAGACCTGCTTTGTAGGCCTGGAACATTAATAGTGATTAGCTAACTATTGTTTAAAAATATACCTTTCTTCCTTTGATAGCATAACATATGAATTTAAATCATTTAATAGTGACAGATAGTAGCTAGTAGCTATATGAAGTCAGATTAGCTACTAACAAGTGCCAATTAAAAAGAAGTTTAGGTAATCAAGCTACATATAAATTTCAATGCTTATTCACTTTTTAACATAGCTAATTGACAATATTGTTTCCTGTATTGTCACTTCAGAGTACAGTGAGTGTCCCAAGTAATGTTACAAAACTAGGAACAGAGTAGCTACAACTGACCTCATTGATAGCAACTTGCATGTTACTGGCTTCATTGTAGAATTCCCCTCTGATGTAGATATAGGCAGCTCTAGCCCCCATAGCCTTGCCAGCAATGAGGCACCCCTCCACCAATTTGTGAGGGTCATGCCTCATGATTTCCCTGTCCTTGCAGGTACCTGGCTCTCCCTCATCAGCATTCACCACCAAATACTTGGGGCGTCCGTCAGATCTGTGTGAGAACAAATAATTTTACTATATTTTCATTGAACAGTTTTAAATACAATCAATTTTAAGTCCATATACGAGAATTAAAAGATAGATTATCAACTATATAGATAACCATATAGCTTCAATATTTTGCAAGCTAATGAAGATATACCAAAATTATTGATTAACTAGCTAGCTAAATAAAAGAGACAAACCCATCATTATATTTTAGCTTAACCCTTTCAATCCTACAATTCTCACTGATATAATTATATAGATATCTGTTCAGTTTAATCTTAGCTTAGCATTTGATGTTTTATTCAAGACTAAAGAAGTTGAAAGAGATCTGTCCATAGGGTAATGAACCAATTACCAGAAGCTTATTAATTTTGCTTTATAATAATTATAGGATGAAATTATTCAAATTAGCATTATTATAAACAATGATGGTTTATGACTATCAAAAAACATTCATTGTGCAGAAGAAATTGGTATCTACACAATAAATGTACTTTAAAAGTCATAAGCATCATAGTTTATAATAATGCTCATTGGAAATTTTCCATCTGAAAAATATTAATGAAAACTTCATATTACCTTGCATTAATAACTTAAGGTTTTCATAAAAATCTAATAAAATTCAAGGGTAGAACTCACGGTTTGTTCATGAAGCTCCACTTCATGCCAGAGGGGAAACCTGCCCCTCCCCTGCCTCTCAAACCAGAAGATTTAATCTCATTGAGGATCCAGTCAACCCCCTTGTCCAGAATCTCTCTGGTTTTGTACCAATCTCCTCGAGCAAGAGCTCCATTCAGACGCCATTCGTGACGTCCGTAAAGGTTCGTGAAGATGCGGTCATCATCACTAAGGTTACCATAACTTGCCTGAAAGAAATTAAATGGTATATACTACTTTCTTAAGATTAGTAGAATGTTTTTATCTTTAACCCTTTCGCTCCGATTTTTTTCTGAGTTCATTATGAGTAATAATAGTTTTTCTAATAATATATATGTAATTGTATATAATTTTAATCTATTGATAAAGTGTTTATATCAAACTTATGATGGGACAATATTTCCCACCAGTAATGTACATCACAGACTATTGGGACAATATATCCCAATAGAATATGAATGTTATTACTGGGACATATTTAGCCCATTCGGCACAAAAGGGTTAAGAAAATTATCACTTTATATCAAAATAGATAAGAACATACCTTTGAATTGTGTCTGATGGTGGTAACAGATGGAGTGACCAGACCTGAAAGAATGGATACCTCGAGATTAATTCAATTGGTTATAAAATATTCCATAAATATCTTTCCGTTTGTAACTTGCAGGTTATGTTCAATATTTTAAATTCGAGATATTCTCTGAATTATTTTTAATAAGGGCTAATTTGATAGATAGCTAATAGCTATTTGATGGTAAATTTGTATGACTTTTCTTCTCTCACTTTTATAGAATAACTTGGGAATAATCACCATTGACCAGTCAGTGGATTTTACCACGAAACAGTCTGGATTGCCTAAAATACACACTGGGTGCCACCAAGATTGCATTCTAATTGAATTTTTTTCAAAACTCGCAGCTCATCAAATATGAATTTTCACTTCTTCAAATATTCCCGGTCTGTTAATATGTTAATTTCAGTTAGTGCTCCAATTTGGCACAGCTAATAGGTTACATTAGTGATTACATGCGGTCACATCAAACTATACATAAATTTAAACATTGTTTTGATACTCTAGAGCAGTGGTCGGCAACCTTTTTGTCATCGCGGACCGGTAAACGTTCAACAATATTCTTGCGGCCTGGAGGGATGAATATAACTAACAGAATTGGTTAGGCCAAAAATTCGTTCGGTTCTAAGAGGGCACTGCTTCCTTATGATACCAAAATGGGTCAAATACAATATAATAATTCATGTAAACATTCCTTTTAAAATAACAATATGGTACAAAAAATAGCAATAACGCTCAGGTAAAAATATTTTCATTACTCAGGTACGGAAAAACCTTAATCATGTAGAATCGCTTGTAGAATCTGCACCCCAGTCCTTTTTTGGGTGTGCAGATTGTACAGGAGTGGAATAATTGGGGTGTGGATTGTACAGTAGTGAAATAATTGTGGTGCGGATTGTACAGGAGTGGAATAATTGGGGTGTGGATTGTACAGTAGTGAAATAATTGTGGTGCGGATTGTACAAGAGTGAAACCATTGGGGTGCAGATTGCACAAGAGTGAAACCATTGGGGTGCAGATTGTACAAGAGTGAAACCATTGGGGTGCAGATTGCACAAGAGTGAAACCATTGGGGTGCAGATTGCACAAGAGTGAAATCATTGAAGTGCGAATTGTACAGGAGTGAAATCATTGAAGTGCGAATTGTACAGGAGTGAAATCATTGGGGTGCGAATTGCACAGGAGAGAAATCATTGGGCTGCGGATTGTACAGGAGTGAAATAATTGGACTGCGGATTGTACAGGAGTGAAATCATTGGGCTGCGAATTGCACAGGAGAGAAATCATTGGGCTGCGGATTGTACAGGAGTGAAATAATTGGACTGCGGATTGTACATGAGTGAAATCATTGGGCTGCGGATTGTATAGGAAGAAAATCATTGAGGTGTGGAATCTACAGATGATCCAAAAGTAGATAGTAATACTCAAGTACGATAAAATAATATAAAATAATGAGATAATAGTAGTCAGGTTTAAACACGTCTAAACATGAATTGAATATGTCACGAAAAGTAGGGTAGGGTTATACTATTTCGCACGGGTCCAAAGGCAGGACACTAAATCTCGATCAAAGAACCTCTGATTTGTCTTGGAAAATTTGAACTTGTCTACCATTTTGTAATATCTATTTATGTGAGATCACACTTATATTTATTTATTAATTGTTAAAAATTCTTCCGCTGCCCGGTACCAATCGTCCCGCAGACCAGGGGTTGCCGACCACTGCTCTGGAGTCTAGGGCATTAGATGCGTGTCACATCAAATTATATGTAAATTTATACATCAATTTTTAATTATTATTCAAACTATGCAGCTTGGCATTCCACTTTTTAGGGATTGCTATGGAATGTTTTGGTCATCAATTCAAACATTCCATAGCAATCCATAAAGAGCAGAATGCCAAGCTCGTTTGATTAATGTTTAATGAATAAAAAATGATGTATAAATATAAATTGATGTATAGTTTCCAGTCTGTATTTCGTGGTAAATTCCACCGACATGTCGGTGGAATTTTTTCATCTTTGAATACAATATTCTGGCAAAGTCGGTGGATTTATAGATATTTATTCCTATGTTACCATTAATTTTCAGTGGATAAATTGGGAAAATGTTGGTGGATCAGCAAAAATACTGGAAATTTATGGTGGATTTTTTCAGCTTTTTGAGAAAGTCAGTGGGATTTTGTGCACCAAATTAAGACTGGTATAGATGTGACCGCATCTAATGCATAATGCTCTAGGGCCTAGAATATCAAAACAATGTTTAAATTTATGTATAGTTTGATGTGACCGCATCTAATGTAACGTATTACCCATAACAGCTCTTCATTTCCCATGGTTCGCAGTTTTTCTTCCACGGCTTAGATATGATATTTCACACAGCTCTTCAAATAAGCTGTTGGTGAAATGGCTGCTCTTGGACAACAACTAATGCAATCTGGCATTAACAGTTAAATGGCACAAAGATTTCATGTCGGTGGAATTTTTTCCCTTTGAATATAATATTCTGACAAAGTCAGTGGATTTTTAGCTAGGGTCAAGCAGGTAAATAGCGGCTGCGCGGCACGCTGACTAACTGCGGCCTCTTACAACAGAAAGATCATACATTCAAAATACACGTAAAAACTTAAATTAATAAATTATAGCATGCACTGCGTGTCTTTTGATAGCTAGGTATGCAACATTTTAATGTAATTTCGGTTCAGGTTGTTTTAGAGACTCTCTTGAGAGGGCCACAATTAAAAATTAAAGAGCCGCAATTTACCTGCGTGACCCTATTTATTCCTATGTTACCATTAATTTTTTTTTGGTGGAAAAATGGGCAAAATGTTGGTGGATCAGCCAAATTGCTGGAAATTTATAGTGGATTTATTCAGCTTTTTTAAAAATTCAGTGGAATTTTGTGCACCAAATACAGACTGGTATCCAAGGAAAATAGTATGTCTCATAAACTCACCATTTGTCTCTCCAGCTCTCTCCAAAATTCAACAAATTCTCTCCAAAATGATCAAATTTTCATAAGAACTCTCCAAAATCCAAGTAATAAAGCATGTCCAAACTCGCCATTTTAATGGCGAGTTTGTGACTGTTATTTTGAGCTCTTCAATTGCAAATGGCGAGTTTTATCTATTTTTCTCCTATGCTACAATGTTATTTTGGAGAGAATTAATGATAATTTGATCATTTTGGAGAGAATTTGTAAAATTTTGGAGAGAGCTGGAGAGACAAATGGTGAGTTTATGAGACATACTAATTTACTTGGTCCAAAATAACATTGTAGCATAGGAGAAAAATAGAAAAAAACTCACCATTTGCATTTGAAGGGCTCAAAATAACTGTCACAAACTCGCCATTAAAATGGCGAGTTTGGACATGCTTTATTACTTGGACTGGTATATCTTCAATCTTCATTTCTAATAAAGTTAGGTAGGGTAAGTTCTTAATTATCGGTCAGTAATTTTTGGAGAGAATTTGTTGAATTTTGGAGAGAGCTGGAGAGACAAATGGCGAGTTTATGAGACATACTATTTTACTTGGCCATTTGCCTCTCCAGCAGTCCAGCTCTCTCCAAAATTCAACAAATTCTCTCCAAATTGATCAAATTCTTATTAATTCTCTCCAAAATAACATTGTAGCATAGGAGAAAAATAGATAAAACTCGCCATTTGTAATTGAAGGGCTCAAAATAACTGTCACAAACTCGCCATTAAAATGGCGAGTTTGGACATGCTTTTTTACTTGGCATATTCTGCAGACTGGGAATATGGGAGATATTTCACTTATTTCTAGGCTGGCTACAATTGCAAACTACAAATGCTATAATGTAAACATCTACAGATAGAGTCAGAATTGAAAATTATTTCAGTGAGACAATCTTCATATCAATTTTTTCTACTGTCATGATGTCATAAATGAATATTTTGTTTCTAAAGTGTACCTTCGGCTTTCAATAATTAACGTGTGAACATAGGGACACAATAGGAAAGGAAGATGTACCTTTAGGTTAACAAGAATCATTTAAAAATATCAGTGCCTCTCACTCTCTGGGAAATTTGTGGCACCGTGCACTAATTTTTAAAAATCTGGAATATTTTAACGTAGATTTGCACTCACTGTTTAAAGATAAACTTCTGAAGAAGGGAGTAAGCTTCCCAATAGTACTCATTTTGTCTCCCCTCAGTCCCTAGCTTTATATTTATCCCTCTTATGTAATAAAAATAACTTGAGATATTTCACTTGTTTTGACGGGGCCTAAGCAGCTGCTTTTCAGAGGTTTATCCGCTAACTACCAAAATATCAGAGGGAAACTCGTAAGTATAATTTCCGACCGTAAGTAGATTTAGTCTATAAACATATAATAGATTCTTTATTAAAATCTTAATTTATATATTATATAAACGAAATATTTACCTAATCAGGATTTTAGTATTTTTCAATAAATGTGTTAGTGGAAAAAAGATACTCGCTATCTCATACTGCGACATCAGCCGGCTACTCGAAGAAATAGCATACGAATAAAGAAAGAGTTTAATATTTTGAAATATTGGTACATTGTACATTTTCAGTATTATATCTTAAAGACTAAATAATATCATAAATTTCATACTTAAATATTTTCTACTCATTCTAAAATATCGAACGCAAAATTCCAATGGGAAAATTATGATCCGATTATTGCAGGTTTTCAATTAATTTAAACCAGACGACAGGAATAATGATAACAATAACAGGAATAAAAAAATATGAAACAATTATGTATTTTTTTAATAAATCTTTTATACATTTTAACTCCACAATGAATAATTCTCTTATTGTCTTAAAAATAACAGTTCTCAATCAATATTTACACTATAGGACCCAACTTGGGGAATGAACATAACAAATAACTTCGAAATTACAAACTTCAAATGGCTAACCTAATCCACCCAACAAAAGTAAATTTGTGATATAAAGTAAATAGAGGTATTAATAGGTAATATGTTGCAATAAAGGAAATTGAGGTAGAAAAATGTAATATATTAGAATTAAGAAAAAAAAGGGGGGGGGGGGGCTCGTGTCAGGGGGAGGGGCTTATGTCCTACACCAGGGGTGGGCAATTGTGGCACTGAGTGCTGTTTCTGGCACTCAGATGGCACCATGTGCCCACCTACCTATATACAAATTATTAAAAGTTACCCCTATTAAATTGAAAGAAAATAAAAGTTCATTAAAAGAAAATTATTAAACTTACGGATAACTATTTCAAATATTTATTTATTATATTCAGGTTTCGTATGTGATTGCTGTTGTCCGTTAATACATATATGTGAAATTTACCTGTTTATAGTATATTCTAATAAGTATACCCTGCTGATTTGCTATTTTATACTGTGACAATGTGGATATTAAACATAAGCATGTAATTATTAATTGTTGATCACTTGAATAATAGAGTGTATTTCGACCAATTATGGCCGTCAGAGTAGAAGAGGAAATAATTGTCATCTGTCCGTTATTCTATCTCAATACTTTACTTACTTTGGGTACTAAATTATTCTTCATAAGTGAAGAATAAGGAAGAATCACCTGATAAAATAGCAATCCTTTACACATGATGATATAATTTAATAAATATACTTATTTTAATAGAAATGCTTTTCCTATAATAAGCAAATGTTTGTTAATTGTATTTATAATTTTGCCTCCTATGGTTCAATTTTACTTTTTTCTCCTATTATGTAGAAATAACTATAAAAAATAACTAAGTGTATCATTAAATTTAATTTTCTATAAAAAAAAATTCGTAGCACTGAAATTTCTATCTGTGGTAATCGAAAAGAAACCCCTGTCCTACACCCACCTAACTTAACTTTAGAATAATTTTAGTCAGCTAGAGGCACCCATGACTACAGCTTATTAGCAGCAGTGAGAGATACGAATACTCCACCCTCCCCCTCTTTCACCTTCCCCTCCTTCACTAGCTTGGAAAGGTGTTGCCTGAGGTTGACTTCTGCAGCAGGATGAAGATGTTCAGGTACCTCCTGAAGGAGAACAAAGTCTTTAGTTACTTATAAATTTGACAAAAATGTTCCCTTATAATGGGCGTTGTTACACGGTACAAGTAAACTTGCGAGCTGGCCTATCCAGTTACTGTAGTGTAGCTACTCGCACAATGTGACCGCATCAGTCGAGTAACTGTTATGGAGATTCAATGCCATGAACATTGAGCCACTGGCATTCGGATACAGTGGGACAGCTGCTGTCCACTGCCACGACAGTAACTCGCACCGTGTACCAAAGTCATTACAGTATATAACAGTTTATTTTAAAATAAATTGAAAAAAATGATTACTTTATAGATTTTTCTTTAAAATACAATTAAAGGACTTTGAATAAGTAGCAGGGAAGAAAGTAGCTTAATAATTAAGTCACCTACTACTATTCGGCAACAATACTCATAGAAGAGGATAAGCTACAAAGTGAACATTAATTGGCATTTAAAATATAAATATATTAAAAGTAAATTTGAGAAAATTATGGTTATGGGATATAAATTCCATTTCTGTACAGTTTGACAAGTTCAAACATGTTTAGACAAGAACTTTATTTTTCAACATTGAAAGTGCCACTCCAAACACATCTTAACAAACTCTAAGTTCAACTGTGCTTTAGCAATTTCAAACGTGCTTTAAAAATTTCTAATGGGTTTTAACAAGTTTGAATAAGTTCAAACGTATTTCAACAAGTTCAAACGTGTTTCAACAAGTTCAAACGTGTTTTAACAAATTCAAACGTGTTTTAACAAGTTCAAATATGTTTTACTGAGTTCAAATGTGTTTGAACAAGTTCAAACGTGTTTTAACAAGTTCAAAACTGTTCCACCACAACATTAACACAATAAACAGTTCTATCTTCACCTTATAAACAATCTTAACGAGTTGATAGGGAGTAGCACCCTCTAGCCCCAGTGAACACAGAGTGTCTAGTATTTGCTTCTCTCTTCTGTTCCTGTGATTGATGTACTCCTCTATCTTAGTCCTCCCCTCAGTGATGAGAGGCCCATGTCCCGGGTAAAGGGTGCTGGGAGACAGAACTAATAAATCCTGTGAATAAAGTATGAAATAAAACGAGGAAACAGATAGCTGACTAATAACGTTGAAGTCACATTGATAATTATTAATCTTTGGGAACGAACACTTGTTTAGCCTCAAATAACTCGTAAAGTGGATGTTAACGTACCCTTACCTTCAAGGAGTTCTAGAAAGGTACCCTTACCTTCAAGGAGTTCTAGAAAGGTACCCTTACCTTCAAGGAGTTCTAGAAAGGTACCCTTGCCTTCAAGGAGTTCTAGAAAGGTACCCTTACCTTCAAGGAGTTCTAGAAAGGTACCCTTACTTTCAAGGAGTTCTAGAAAGATACCCTTACTTTCAAGGAGTTCTAGAAAGATACCCTTACTTTTAAGGAGTTCTAGAAAGATACCCTTACTTTCAAGGAGTTCTAGAAAGATACCCTTACTTTTAAGGAGTTCTAGAAAGATACCCTTACTTTTAAGGAGTTCTAGAAAGATACCCTTACTTTCAAGGAGTTCTAGAAAAATATCCTTACTTTCAAGGAGTTCTAGAAAGATACCCTTACTTTCAAGGAGTTCTAGAAAAATATCCTTACTTTCAAGGAGTTCTAGAAAGATACCCTTACTTTCAAGGAGTTCTAGAAAAATATCCTTACTTTCAAGGAGTTCTAGAAAGATACCCTTACTTTCAAGGAGTTCTAGAAAAAATATCCTTACTTTCAAGGAGTTCATGTAGTCGTAGAGGTCCTCAAAGACAGCTGTACCTTCCCCAAGGATGCAGTCTCCTGTGAACACACCAGAGTCTTCTCCATCGGGAAGATGGAGCACCACGTGATCGGCGGTGTGTCCGGGGGTGTGGTGAACCCTGGGGGCGGAACAAGAGAGAGAGAGATTAACTTAAAGAAAAAATTAAGGAGTCAAAACATTAATGGATGCAGAAAAGCTACTCCGAGGAAAGAATCAAGGAATGTGACGAAAAGGGACACACGGATGGAAGAGGAAAATGAAGAGGTGATAGTAAATGAAGCCTACGAGTCTACCTAAGACAAAATTTAAGACCTCGTAGTTGTAGAGCATAACCCTCTAAACTGCAACTAACGTTAAATAAATGATAAACATGGTAAATTACAACAGTATGGGGATAAAGTAACACCCCTGTCTTACCTGAGAGTGGCGCCCTCTACAGTTATCTCCTGAAGGTGTTTGAGAGGCTGCAGATTGACCCAGTGAGGCAGGGGCTCATCTGGTGGGTTAAGGCAGGGCAGTTTGTGAACAGTGGCATCTTCTGAAAGTGAGAGAGGCGTTAGGAACAACACAGTACTCGGACACTGGGTGCTAAAAAAGTTCATTTCTCGAGTGCATTGAGTGTCCAAGCATTAGATATAAATAATTGAATTTCTTCAAAAAGAATGAAATTACATTCTTTTTATTCGTCAATCCTTATAAGTCCTCTCCAGAATCCAGGAAAAAATGAGTTTATTTCATAATATTAAAAAATTAAGGATCATTAATCTGCAAACCGCATACGATTCGGTTAAGTATACATTTGTTTATATGCTCTAAAGTTTTTAATACTCTGAGAAAACAATTGTACAAAATACTATCATGACGCTGAAGAAAAAGATTGTACACTCTTTGTTTCGATTTCAAGTTTGAATTTTATTAACAAACAATGCGTTTTCGGCTTTTGTTCAACATTTTAATTATTTCCTGAAGTATATAAAGAGTTGTATAGGTAATAAGTTTTTCATAGTATATACCTTTACAAGAATATATTATATTGGATTAATGATACCTAAGTACCTAGTTGATATTCAAAACAAACGGTGTTCATTTTTTTTTGCTTTGGACTGAAAATTAGTAACTCGGATGTAAAATAGGTTTTGTAGAGTTTTGATTATGAAGATTTTTATAAACGAATAAATTAAAAATATACTATCAAATTTCATTCGGTTTGCAGCAAAATGATAAGAAACATTAGCCTCGTTGATAAAAAAAAAATGCTTCGAGGAGACCTTTAATACTCAATGTCAGAAATTAAGTAGCTAGGGGAACGTCGCAGAATAAAACACTTAATTAAGTTTTCAGTATTCGGAAAGTGAGTTTTAAAACAGGTCAATCAAGGTCAGATTGGTGCATGATACATGTTAACGCACAGTTTCCGAGAACTGTGCGTGTCAGATTACAACGAAACTTCGCTACTAAAATTGAATTCCAGTATACTGTAGAAATCCTCTACAGTGAATGAGTTAGGAATAGGATGTAGCCTGAATAGTGAACAAATTTTCCTTAGTCTGCCATGCATTGCCAGTTGTACTGTATAATACATATTCTAAATCAGTGTTTCTTAAAGTGAAGTGCCCGGCACTCCTTTGGGGCCTGGAATGTTGTTTATAGGGTGTGCCTGGTATGGCTGTTGTATAATGTATATGGTACTTATAAGTTCGGTTTTTACTGTTAATATCATGCAGAATATACACGAGTGTATTTGCCATTTTCAAAATTCATATAGTAACCAAATATAAAATAATTGTAGCTTTACAATCTATTTAATTGCAATACAATGCTAATGCAGGGGGTGCCTGAGAAAAGCAAGGGATGTGCGAGAAAAGTACTTTAAGAACCACTGTTGTAATTCAAATATAGGTATAATACTGTATAACAGATATAATATAAAAATGAATAAGTATAATACTGTATAAGTGATATTAAGTATAATATTGTATAACAGATATAAAGTATAATACAAATACAGTATAATACATATTCTAATTATAATATTGTATAACAAATATAAGTATAATACATATCAGCCCCCCCCCCCCTCACTGTTGGTTGAAGTCAGTACGTCACAAAGACCCCCAATATGATCTCCGTGCCAATGGGTGATGATGACGTCACTGATCTGAGCTTTGTGTTTTTTAAGCACACTCTGTAGCGAGGAGATGTACTCGGTGTTACTTGCTTCACCAGTGTCTATTAGTGCACGTCTGGAATTAAATGAAGTAGATAGATTTAAAGGTCCTCTCCAGGCTCCGGGAAAAAAATGAGTTTATAAGATAATATTATACAGGGTGGGGGCGTAAGTATGGAAGCAATTTTTCAAACATTAATATAATTCTTAAAAATAAGTTCCTAAGTAGGTAATAGGGTTTGAACTATCTATAGAAGAGACACTACATTATGACGTGGCAGTGTTATTTTTTACAAAAATTTAGTCAATTCAAAAATGTCAGACAAAAGAGAAGCCATTATTGCTCTACACCGTGCCGGGAAGTCAGATTTCGTCATTTCAAAGACTCTCTCAATAGCGAGATCGACTGTTTGGAAGTGTGTGAAGCGTTTTAATGAGAGAGGAGACTTGACTGATCGTCCAAGAAGTGGTAGACCACGCTCACAACGCACCAAACAACTGATAAAATGTACCCGATAGAAGATCAGGAGGAACCCGAAAAGGTCAATACGATTGTTAGCCAAAACAGCTAATGTGAGTCCCAGAACAATGAGAAGAATTGTCAAAGAAGACCTAAAGATGTCCTCTTTCACCCCCCAAAAGAGACAGACTCTGTCAGAAGCTGTAAAGAAAAAGAGATTGGAGAGAAGCAAAGCACTTCTGAGAGAATTGAAGTCTGGCACGGCTGGTGAAATTGTTTGGTCTGACGAAAAAATTTTTACAGTGGAAATGGCTCACAACCGGAGGAATGACAGAATAATTGGTAAAAGTGCAAAAGACATCCCATACAACCAAAAAACGGTCCACAGAACCATGAAACCTGCTTCAGTAATAGTCTGGGCCGCCGTTTCAGAAACTTGGAGATCTCCTTTAATTTTTGTGGAACAAGGCGCCAAAATCAATGCTAAATGTTATATTGAGAATATTTTGACGCCAATGTTGGAGTCAGCTAAGGATCACTTCGGTAATGACACTCTATGGACATTTCAGCAAGACGGCGCGACTTCACATACTGCAAATGTCACTCAAAACTTATGCCATGACCATCTTCCACGGTTTTGGTCCAAAGAAATGTGGCCTCCCTGCTCCCCAGATGTTAATCCTATGGACTTTTCGGTATGGTCCATTCTTGAATCAAAGGCCTGTGGTAAATTCCATCGCAGTGTGGATGATTTAAAGCGTTCGCTCCAGAGATCTTGGAAGGAAATTTCACAAGAACAGTTGCGTGCCGCAGTAGGAGGAGTTCGGAGGAGATTTGAGGCTGTTATTAAAATCAAAGGGGGGACATTTTGAATAAATTTATGATTTTTGAATTCTTAAAACCCTTATGTAATAATACATAACTGTAAATTATTAAATATATTTTTCGTTGGATTATAATATGCACTTTCATTTGCTTCCAAACTTACGCCCCACCCTGTAGAACTAGGGTCTACGATCAATATTCTGCAAACTGCATACAATTCGGTTCAGTATATATTTTGTTTTTAATACTCTATGAGCAACAATTGAGTAAATCACTAATCTGATGTTCAAGAAGTAGATTGTACACTCTTTGTTTTGATTACAAATTTGAATTTTATAAACAAACTATGCGTTTTGTTTTAGATATTGATCGTTTCCTAAAGTATATAAACGTTTCTATTATAAGTTCATACAATTTTATACCTATACACGAATATTAAATGGATTTATTAAATCTAGTACCTAGTTGACAATCAAAACAAATGGTGTACATTCTTTTTCTTCAGGCTGAAAATTTCTCAAATTAGTAAGTCGGAAGTAAAATAGGTTTTGTAGAGTTTCTATTATAAAAATCTTTAAAAGCATATAAAATTAAAAATATACTACCAAATTCGATGCGGTTTGCAGCAAAATGATAAGAAACATTAGCCTCGTTGATTAAGGCAATAAAAATATTTTCTTGGAGGGGACCTTCAACTACGGTGTGGTATAAATATATAAAATACGATATTCCACTTCAGGACTATGTTTTACCCAGCTGAGTTTTCAGCGTGCAAGTCTTAGTAGCTACCTATGGTAAATTTTCCTTTCATCTATCATTCATTTACCTGGAACCCGATCCAACGAGGTAAGTGTTGGTGCCCTGAAGAGTCATATGCCCCGGGTTGCAACCTAGCACCCTCACAATACGATGACTCAGCACTTCTACCTTAGGAATTACAGAAGCCATTTCTGGTGGAGTCTAAGTTCCACAAAATCGTAAGGCAATATATTACAAAAACTTCAGATAAAGAATAGGTAGTTTCCACTATAACGGAAGAGATTATAAATACACAAAAAAAATCCATTTCGTTTTGCCCCCGCAAATGGAGTTATACTCCTTTTTGATGTTATTTATGTAGTTAAAGGTCCTCTCCAGGCTCCAGAAAAAATGAGTTTATTTCATAATATTATAGAACTAAGGTCCAAGATCATTATTCTGCAAACCGCGTACAATTCGGTTCAAAATATTTAATAATTTGTTTTTAAAACTCTGTGGGTAACAATTGAGCGACCCTGAAGAAAAAGATTGTACACTCTTTTTCTTTTATTTCAAATTTGAATTTTATAAACAAACAATGTATTTTGACCTTCGTTTTATATATTAACGGTTTCCTGAAGCATAAAAACGTTTTTATTACGTGTATTAACTTTTATTCCTTTACACGATTATTAAATGGATTTATTATACCCAATACCTAGCGGACATGCAAAAAAATAGTGTACATTCTTTTTCTTCAGTCTGAAAATTAGCAAGTACGAAGTAAAATAGGTATATTAGAGTTTAGATCATGAAAATCTTTAAAAGCATATAAAAATATGCTGTCAAATTTGATGCGGTTTGTGGAAAAATGATAAGAAACATTAGCCTCATTGATTAAAGCAAAAAAAAAATTGCTTTAAGCTAAATGATTTTCAAATATTACTTTTTGGTGTTATATTTAGAGCTATGTATTTAAGATACTAGATTTTCTGTCATTTCATATTGTAAGTGCAAAATATTTAAATCAGATGAAAGATAATTAAATTTAAGGAAAATTAATTTCAATTAACACCTTCCTGAATGAAATAGGGATTCATCAAAATATATAACAGAAAATTTAGTTAAAGTATTTTTTTTTAATTTGGCGACTAGGGTACCCAAAGGACGTCACACCTATCACATGAGTGCTCTCAACCCTAGTAAATAAAACTGATATAATTTGTTAAATATACATGAAGGTAGATAGTTTAAATTTGGGCAAATCATCTGAAAATTAAAAGGATTGAATATCCCTGATTAAATAGAAGGCCACTTTAACTGATTATAATCTGAACTTGGTATAAACGTGTTTGAACAGGTAAGAGAATGTTTGGAACTTGTCCAAACACGTTTAGAAACATGCTGATACTTGTTTATAGCACATTTGATAGCTACATCCTGTTTTTCTAATGGGTTAAGGCATTCATGCCCCTGGGTTGAAAGGAATAAAGAAACAAGAGTTTAACTACAGAAGAGTATCACAGATTTATTTATAAAATGCATTAAAGTACAAGAGGAAAATATCAATCCATAACAATTTCTACACAAAAATATTTACAAAACTTTTTTGTACATCTGAACAAGATGACTACTGACACTAAATATTTGCAGACTTGAATTAACTTGAAAACATAAATTCTGGGGTTAGTTCACACGTTATCAAACAGTTCGGCATTTCCGATCATTATTATAGGATCAAAATTGTGGAACCGTTTGAAAACAAAGAACTTACCCTAAATGCAACGAGATCTGCTCGCTAAATCAAATTTTTTAGCTTATAATATAATCAACAATTTTTAAACTAAATAGAATGTAGCTAACCGATGGATAAGAAACCCGGTATTCCATCGCTACATATTGCAGTTTTTTGTAACAATAATTGCCTATGGGATCTAAGTAGCTATCTTTAAGACCCAGTGCGCTGCATAGATATAGACTCTTTGTACTCTTTCTGCATGTCTATAGCCTTTGCCTTGTAAAAATCAGCCTGTGTCTTATCCTTCTCTACGCCGTCACCTCGTCTGTACATCTGAAAAAAGTATGAGAATTTAGCTTCTCCGTAAAACAGTCCAGCGCTGAAAATTAATTTGAAGGAATTCCTTTTATTCTAATTGAAATTAAGGGACTGATCTGGTGGTATGGTCCATAAAACAGTTCAGTGTTGAAATTTGAAATAAGGGTATATATGTATACATTTAATTTTTTTAAATTGTAATTCAGATATTGATCTATCGCATGAGTTTAGATATACAATTTAGCAGATAATTTAGTTGATAAAACCTTGAAAAATATGCTATGTTGTTAAATGCATCGTGATAAAACTATTTTACCGAAACACTTTTCTTTGAATAGCTAGCTGATCAGGTAAAAAATATAAAATAATAATCTATAAAATCTGTATAAAATTCAATATTTTAATAACTACTTGTGATAAGTTGACGCATCCGAACAAGTTTCCGAGCTCACAGGACTTCTGCGTGTATCTGAAGGCACTGTTCATGTCCTTAGGAATGGCTTCTCCTTTACCCTGGATGTACAACCCTGACAAGTAGTAGCAAGCGTAGTCATCATTCTTTGAACATCCGGAGTCTAGGAGATCCCTACCCTGTTAATATCCAACAGAAATGAGGAATAACCCTGTCAATATCCAACAGAAATAAGGAATAACCCAGTCAATATCCAAAAGGAAACTACCCTGTAAATATCTAACAGAAATTAGAAGTAACTCTGTCACTATCCAATAGAAATACCTTGTAAACATCCAAAAGAAATTACCCTGTAAATATCCAATAGAAATACCCTGTCAATATCCAAAAGAAATTACCCTGTAAATATCCAATAGAAATACCCTGTAAATATCCAACAGAAATAACCCTGTAAATATCCAACAGAAATAACCCTGTCTTTAAAAAAGTAATGAACTTTTATTTGAACTTGTAAATACATTTTTGAATTGGCTTGGTACCTAGCTACTGAAAAACAAGTCTGAAATTGTTGGAAACATATCTGAATTGGCTAGGTAGTTAAAATCCTGTCTGAATGTGCTAGAACTTAGAAGAATATCTGAACAAATTAATAAATATGAGACAATTCAGTACCTATCTATAATGTACCATTCAAATGAATTAGTTAGTGCTAAACCAAACTGTATTTAAATGTGCAAGTAACTGGACAGATAAATAATGTTCAAATTAGAAGGGTGAAGTGTTCCTCAGTTACCTTTTCAATCTGCTTCTCTTCAATGACAATCTTTGGGTTGGTTTTATCAGTGAAGAGCATCAAGCCGCCACTAGTGCATGCCTTCGGGTCACCCGCTTTGCAGCCTTTCTCGTAATAAGATAGAGCTTCTGGAGTGCTTTGCTTCACTCCTGAAAGACAAATAGGAGTTAATTAAAATATCTTTCACTTAAGTAAGGATAAGACTATATTATTTGTGGAAGGAAACTGTATTGGAAATATTGAATAAATATTCTTGAACCTAGTTATTTAATTATAATATCTTCCAAAATTTATTAAAATATAGGCCTAGTGAACAAAATCTAAATTAAAGGAAATGAATTTCCTCAAAGTAATTTCAAGTCATTAAAAACTACATTAAAGACTTCTCTCACCTTTCCCCAGGTAGCAGAAGCTGCCATATTTTGCACAGCTCTTGGAATACTTAAACTCATCACAGTTGTTACGGTAAATTTTACCTGCCTTCTCGTAATCCTTTTTCACAGATTCCAAATAGTCACCCAGAAGATGGCAAGCTAAAATAAAGAGTATTAATTATAAGATGTAGCTAACTATTGCTAATTCCATTGATGAAGTTAAGAATATTTAATACAAGAAACTTTAAAGAGGTAGACAGGAAGGAAAGTGGCTGCATGATTAAAGACACGTATCACCATACAGTCTCTCATAGATGCAGAAAAGCTACTCTGTGCAGTTACCAAGGAATGGTACTAGAATAACTGTAACCCTAAAGAAAAATTCCAAGATTTTGTGTTGAAGATTAGTTATAACAACTATGTTTTTTCTCTAAAAGTTTGGTATATAAAATTTCCTGATTTAAATTATAACAGTTTGGAATTACTCACATTCAGGTTTCTTCTCACTGAAGCAGCCAAAGCGATACTCAATACCCAACTTCTCTAGAAATTCCTTAACATCTTCTTCTTTACTAAGATCATACTCCATTATGAGGAAAAGACTTTTTTTTTCCAAGATGATTGAAACCAGTGAATATCTATCTATGAATGAAAATGTGAAATTATTACAGTATCAGAATTACTGAAAGTTATGTGTTCATCAAAAATCCACTCTGGAAAAAGTGGTCTTTACTGATGCCATCTGTATTTGGTGCACAAAATGCCACTGACTTTTAAGGGGACAGTTCCCAGGAAAAATGGCAAAATTAAAGAAAAAATTTTTATTATGTAAATAATAGTTGCTTTTTAACCTTCTAATAGTGTGTGCAAAATATCAGAGCTCTAATGTTAATCTAATCCCCTGGGGAGAGGGAGAAAGGGGACCAGGGGGTAGAGAGTCAATATGTACTCTAAAAACCGACTCTCAGCCAATTATAATTCGTAATAATTAATTATCTCGCTTTATCTGGTATCCAACGTGTCACTAATCAGATGCACACTAAGGTATGCCCCTCAGTTACCCGCAAACCTTCACAGGAGTCGTACGCAGCGTCTCAGATTATCAAACTTTGAATGGGATTTTCTATTAGTTCAGAGATCTAAAAATCTTGTAATTCAAAAGCCTAAGGCGTTTACAATTTTGAAGCTACGGCATTGCGATTTTTTGCATTCTATGCTCCCCGGAATTCTCTACAAACTCTGGAAGAATTCTATTTAATTTTCGAATTATTTTTCAAATATTGAATTTTGAAATTTATTTATTTTTATTTTTTTTGTTTCACTAAAAATTTTAAATAATTCGAAAAATCAAAAAATCGTTTCCACAGTTTGTGGAGAATCGAATGCCAAAACCATAATGTCATAGCTACAAAATTATTGTAGTATCCATTTATTAATTTACATACTGTTCGAAATTTGTTCAAAATTCGAATAACTCGTTTTCTATGGGTCGAATCGAAAAAATGTTAAGACACAAAAACATCTTGGAATTCATTTTATGTATATATTGTACAGAGTTTCGCAACCGTAGCTTCAATAATAAAAAAACTTCTCAAAATCTGGGAACGGTGCCCTTAAAAAAGCTAGAAAATCCACCAACATTCTCTAATAATTTGGCTGATGTTGATCCACCAACATTTTCCCAATTTATGCTCTGAAAATTGATGGTAACATAGGAAATTATCAAATAATTAGCTAAAATCTACCAACTTTGCTGGAATAATATTTTCAAATGGGGGAAAACCATGAAATACAGACTGGCTCTGATGAATTAATTACTCTGTTGGAGTTTAGCAAACCTAAAAATATAGGTAATAAAATAATGAGAACTGTAAAATCCACAGCATTTAGCCTTGAAATTCATCTGTTAGCCTAACGTTAGAATGGTTAGAAATGTTTACCCAGTACAAATGACATAGGAATATGGAAATTAGGAATATGTTTTATTGAATTAATTATTTGTAATCATGTTACATTGTTACTGTATCCAGGAACAATTTGATTTGATTTAGGAAGCGATCAGATTCAGTAAATATTTAAATAACCATATTTCAAAGTAGAGCCAAAATTTCACAAAGATTCTGAGCCTAACCAATTTGCTCATACTAACATCATCGAAGCTATAGCTACCCAGGTAATAAAGCATGTCCTTACTTGCCACTTTAATGGTGAGTTTGGAACAGTTATTTTGAGCCCTTCAATTGCAAATGGAGAGAAATATGTAATTTTCTCCAATGCTACAATGTTAATTTCTGAGAGAATTTATGATTTTATCATTTTTGAGAGAAATTTAGTGATTTTTGGAGAGAGGTGGAGAGACAAATGGAGAGTTTATGATCCATACTATTTTACTTGGTAGCTGCCCAGTCTGTAGAGTATGGGAGATATTTGGGATATTCTCTCCGAACACTTCTGAATTAATACCTATATTTACATTAATTTTGCTACAAACAGAATAAGAGATTTCTATGAACACTTTACCAGTTTCTGCAGACTGGGTATCTGTGAACAGTTTTCATCAATTTGTCTAGTCTTCCAACATTTTTCCAGTTTCTCCTCCAAAAATTAATGGTAACATAAAAATTAATAGCTATTAGCTAAATATCCTCCGACAATGCAGGAATTTTTTCATTAGAGAAATTGAATATCTGCTGACATACCATTGGAATTTACGGGTTATTTACCACCAAATACAATCTGGACGGTATAAGAGATCATTTTATTCTCTCCAGACTACAAACAGTAAACATAGTGAAACTGAAACATTTTATGACCACCAGTTTTTTTTGTTTTCTGCAGACTGGCCAAGTAAAATAGTATGACTCATAAATTTCAGGTAATAAATCATGTCTTCAGTCTGCAGAAGATGCATGAAGTTTATCTGGCAACTATTGAGGCTTTGAAATTGGTCTCCTGAATTATCCGGCAACAATTTTCTAATTAATTCCTATGTTTACATGTAATTAGTGGAGAGAATTGATATTTTTGGTCATTTTGGAGAAAAATTAAAAAAAATTTGAAGACAAATTGCCCCAAAAATTAAATATCTGGAGAGTGAATGGAGACTAATTGTGCATGCTTTGCAGACTGGGCATGTTCAAACTTGCCCTTTTAATGGGAGTTTGTGAGTTATTTTGAGCCCTTCAATCAATTGCAAATGGTGAGAAATATCTATTTTTCTCCTATGCTAATAATCCAGTTTGTATTTGGTGCACTGAACTCCTCTGACTTTATCAAAAATCTGAGAAATAGCTGCCTACATTTTTCATCAATTTGTCTAGTCCTCCGACATTTTTCCAGTTTCTCCTCCAAAAATTAATGGTAATATAGGAATTAAATTAATAGCTAAATATCCTCTGACATTGCAGGAATTTTTTTATTAGAGAAATTGAATATCTCCCGATATATCCTTGGAATTTAGCACCAAATACAATCTGGGACATATCATTGGAATTTACCACCAAATACAATCTGGCTAATAATGCTACAGCCTCTGAGCCTACAATCAGTACAAATTATTTCTGGAGAGAAATTATAATAATCTTATCTTTTGGTCTCAAGAGAAATTTAGTGGTTTTTCGAGAGAGCTGGAGAGACAAATATCCAGTCTGCAAAAGATGCATGAAGTTGTGAAGTTTATCTGGCAACTGTTCACTGTTGAGGCCTTGAAATTAGTCTCCACTCTCCTGAATTATCCAGCGACAATTTCCTTATTAATTCCTATGTTTACATGTAATTAGTGGAGATAATTTAGTGATTTTTGGTCATTTTGGAGAGAAATTTGAAAATCTTTGGAGACAAATCACTCCAAAAATTAAATATCTGGAGACTGATTGTGCATGCTTTGCAGACTGGGAGTTTAAGAGCCATTGAGCCATACTATTTTACTTGGACTTCACAGTAAAAAATTAAAAATGTAACCTACCTAGGAATTATTTCAAAATTGTTCCTAGAGAATATCCCACATTAACATACCTATTCTCTTGTCTTCTGCAGACCGGTCTTTCAGAAATTCTCAAATTTGTCTGAAAAGAAGTTCCACATTCTGGAGAGTGCCAGTGAACTGTGGACAGGCTAGGGTCAAGCAGGTAAATTGGGGCATATAAACAAACTGCAGCCTCTAACAACAGGAACATCATAGCTTCAAAACACTTGTTAAAACTTAAAAACATAGAATAATAAATTATAGCATGCACTGCACTTATTTTGATAGCTATGCAACATTTTAATGTAATTTCGGTTCAGAATGTTTTAGAGACTCTCCTGAGAGGGCCGCGATTAAAAATTAAAGGGCCACAATTTACCTGCAGACCAGTCTGTATTTGGTGCAAAAAATTCCACTGACTTTTTGAAATAGCTGAAAAAACCCACCATAAATTTCCAGTAATTTGGCTGATCCACTAACATTGTTATAGGATGCATATATATATTTATATATTCTTTTAAAATAATAAATGTAAAACCTAAAAGATAGAAATATTTAATTAGTAAATAAATATAGTCATAATTTATAATTTGTAAAATCTGAAATTAAAAGTTTATTATTAGATTATTAAAATATGTAAATCTAAAAATTATTAAATCTGAAATGAAATAATAATTAGTACAGGTGTGAAATGTATGTCACTAGTAGGTGATGCTTGATAATTAATTAGTAACAGAGTTGTAAAGTTTAATTCATAGGTAGGAGTAACAATAAACAGTCAGTCTTAGTCTTGTTGGTGTAGTGTGTAGACCTAACTTTGTGCTCATGTGATAAACCTTAATTTGTGAAATTTGTGTAAGCTGATTCCTAATGTCTTATGTATTTCACAGATACAATTGTATTTAAGCTTTATTATAGCTATACTGTAAAGTGAACCATTTACAAAATGTGTTACAAAATTGAGTTGTGTCTTCTGTGTTGATTGTAATAACCAGGATAAGTGTCTACCTCTCAGTTTGTTTATATTTTTGTGTATTAGGATGAATTATTGAAACTAGTTTATTTGTTACAGCCTGGTTGTTTTGAAGATATTGAATAAAACTAAAGAAAACTAAGATTCTTACTTCTACTCAACAATAGTTTTCATCTCAAGATAATAGTAAATAAAACAGATTTAGCATATCTTAAGCAAGCTACTTATTGGAAAATAACTGATAAACTCTAATGTTCGGGAACACGGCCCCCCAACAACATTTCACCCATTTTTCCACCAAAAATTGATGGTAACATAGGAATGAATATCTAAAAATCCACCAACTTTGCCAGAATATTTTTTTAAAGAGGAAAAGATTCCACCGCCATGTCGGTGGAATTTACCACAAAATACAGACTGGCCTGCAGAGTGCAGTCCGGCATGACCCTATGCAATCAGCCACAAGCCATATTAGTATTACCTACCCTTGGTCAGCAATCTGGAGACTCCCAGTCTGTAGAATGTGTCTCTTCTCTCGCAGAGACAGAGACTTTAATTTGAGAGAGAGAGCTACTCTCTTGACTCCCAGATTGCATTCTTTGTGAATTTTTTTCGAAACTTGCGGTCTTCTAAAAGACATTTATATAGAGTTTCAAAACTTTGCGGCTCATCAAATGTGAATTTTCACTTGATCAAATATTCCCGGTCTGTTAATAAGTAACTAAATCTAGGTAGTAATTGCTCCTTCCGCCACGGCTCGCTTTATATCCCATTGCTTTTAGTTTTTATCCCACAGCTCATATTTTTTATCCCACGACTTGCATTTTTCATCCCACGGCTTGCATTTTTCATCCCACGGCTCGCATTTTTCATCCCACGACTCGCATTTTTCATCCCACGACTCGCATTTTTCATCCCACGACTCGCATTTTTCATCCCACGACTCGCATTTTTCATCCCACGACTCGCATTTTTCATCCCACGACTCGCATTTTTCATCCCACGACTCGCATTTTTCATCCCACGACTCGCATTTTTCATCACACGGCTCGCATTTTTCATCCCACGGCTCGCATTTTTCATCCCACGGCTCGCATTTTTCATCCCACGGCTCTCATTTTTCATCCCACGGCTCGCATTTTTCATCCCACGGCTCGTATTTTTCATCCCACGGCTCGTATTTTTCATCCCACGGCTCTCATTTTTCATCCCACGGCTCGTATTTTTCATCCCACGGCTCGTATTTTTCATCCCACGGCTCGTATTTTTCATCCCACGGCTCGTATTTTTTATCCCACGGCTCGCGATTTTTTATCCCACGGCTCGCGATTTTTATCCCACGGCTCAGATAAGATATCCCCACGGATCTTCAAATAACCTGTTGGTGAAACGGTGGCTCTTAGACAACAACTAATGCAATCTGGTCTGACTCTCAGCAGCAGATTCAGAATCACCCGCAGCTAAATTAATGGTAACATAGGAATTAATTTAAGATCTCCCGCAGACTCGCAGAGATCTCCAATTTTAAAATTCAATTAAAAACTCTCGCAGACGACGCAGAGAGTCTTGGGGAAAATGTTCCATATTCTGCAGACTGGGGAGACTCCAGATTGTATTTGGTGGTAAATTCGAATGATATATCAGGAGATACAATATTCAATTTCTCTTAAAAAAATTCCTGCAATGTCAGAAGATATTTAGCTATTAATTCCTACATTACTATTAATTTTGGGAGGGGAAACTGGAAAAATGTTGGAGAACTAGACAAATTGATGAAAAATGTTGGAAGCTATTTCTTAGATTGTTGAAAAAGTCAGAAGAGTTCAGTGCACCAAATAGGTACAAACTGGTGGAGACTTCTGACCACAGAACATTGAATAAGAAGAAGCTCAGATCGAACGTGTACACATGGTGTACACTGTCGTAAAATTTCAACCAATCACGTCCATCGATTGCTGACGTCACTATAAACACTCTCTCGAAAACAGTATGAGCGTGCATTCTACCTCAGCTCATTATCTTTGTTGGGAGTTGGAGTCATCTCTTCCTACCAAATTTTGTACACGATTATCTATATTCTATAGCCCAGCTACTAAGCAAAAATAAACGGGTCCTACGAATAACCCAAATAAAGTCCTACGAATAACCCAAATGAAGTCCTACGAATAACCCAAATGAAGACCTACGAAAAACCCAAATGAAGTCCTACGAATAACCCAAATGAAACCAAACGAACCCAAATGAAACCAAACGAACCCAAATGAAACTAAACGAACCCAATTGAAACCAAACGAACCCAAATGAAACCAAACTAACCCAAATGAAACCAAACTAACCCAAATGAAACCAAACTAACCCAAATGAAGACCTACGAATAACCCAAACGAACCCAAATGAAGACCTACGAATAACCCAAATGAAACCGAATGAAACCAAAATGAAACCAAATGAACCCAAATGAAACCAAACTAACCCAAATGAAACCAAACTAACCCAAATGAAACCAAACTAACCCAAATGAAACCAAACTAACCCAAATGAAACCAAACGAACCCAAATGAAACCGAATGAAACCAAATGAAACCAAAATGAAACCAAATGAAACCAAAATGAACCCAAATGAAGTCCTACGAATAACCCAAATGATATCCAAATGAACATAAAAACGAACATCCCAAAGAAGCAGAAACAACCCAAATGAGGCAGAAACAACCCAAATGAGGCAGAAACAACCCAAAAGAAGCAGAAACAACCCAAATGAAGCAGAAACAATCCAATATGAAAACAAAATATTTTCCCAATGTAGGTATTATCTCCCGAGTTCTCGGACTGAACCACATTTTTAATCGCATGAGGACAAAGAAAAAATAGATTTATTGTTATTTAACTTGTATATCGATTGCAATCCATGGTATTTTCACTTCCAGCTTTTCTAATCAAAGAAATTAAGTAATGATTATTAATTTTAATACATCTGATTAAAATCCATGTATAACTAAACGAATAAAAAATATAATGTTTAAAAAGTAGAAGCTATTTTTGAAGTAGTAAAAATTGTAATACATGGGATTGGTATTGTGGTAGATTGCCGCCTAAGGGTCTAACAAACTACGTTGTTAGTTATATTTCATCATGTCTTCTTTAAAATATGGGATAATGATGACACGGGACTTGTATGTAATATGGATTTAAGATTAGATGATATAAATGTAGGTTATGAATTAAGGAATTAGGAGTTAAGGGATTAAGGAAAGCATGACAGGGGATGATGAACAGGCTGAAATATAAAACTAATATAAGAATACAAAATATGAACAAAGAATATGAAGATATAAGCAGAAGATATGAAAACCAATATAAACCAAATAAACACATAAATGAAATACAAAAGATAATGAAAACAAGATAAAGTAAACTTACAGGTGACAGTTAATGAAGACTACAAGTTAGTCGGATGGTGAGTGAGGTTTGTCAGGAGTATGATTAATAATATGTGAAATGAATTTATCTATTCTGAAATGGATGAAAATAATGATTATAATTACATGGTTAAATATGAATGAATAAATGTGGTATGAAATGACTTCCTATAACAACTCCTCCCCACCAGACCAACATTTATGAATGAAATATTATGGAATTGTGAAATACAAAAGAAAAGAAATCAAGAAAAAGAATACACAAAAATGAAAAAAATATTCAGCCTTTTGTTCACTCCGAAGTTACTGCCAAGTATTAAATCAATATGAAACTTTATTTAACATCAATATTCTCAATAAAACCTGCATGTATTATTTCAAACGTATAAACTCTAATTACAATACACTAACAATATTCTACAATCATATTATAAAGGAATATTTATTTATCAAACAGTAAAGCAACCAACTAGAACAATAAAATTATTTTCTCTTCTTTAAAAACATAAACATCATTTCAATCAAATCAATAAAGCAATCTATATTTAAGAACACAAACATGATATAAGTTTATAATATATACATTCAAATCTAATATAATTTTTCCTTTCAGATCTACAAGCGGACAAGGCAAAGGGTCACACTCCAGGCTGCTGATCGCACAACTCAACCATCCACTCCCCTCCCCCCTCAGAAAGTCGGGCAGCAGACAGCTTGTTCGCGAAATTAATCAACACCCCTTCACTGTGAATTCATTACCCTGAAATTGAATACAACATTTAAAAATAGAACTCAACAATAGCTACTGATTCATAAACATAATTACTAAAATATATCAAATAGCCTCCAGATTAAAAGTCTATAAATCTCACAACTAGCAAAATATAATTAATAGTCAGCTACTTTGGTTCTCGCTTTTTGTACTCTAAAACTTTTGTTTGAACATTAGGCAAATTAAAAACTGTACCTTGTGATCTCGTGTGAGCCCTATTAGTTTGATTAGAATGATTACCATGACTCTCAGCTATGGTAGCTTGCAAACCATTCAATTTCTCTCCTGAAAAGCCATCAGTAACAAACCCAGCAAAATCATTTTCAATTTTCGGATCACTATCTACAGGAACACCAGGACCGTCGAACCCAACAAAATCATTGTCATCACTTTGACAACTTAATAAATCAATCGAACGACCAACTGGATTCAACAATTCTCTGTCAGAAGATTCATGTGAATGATCCACCATCACACCAGATTCAAGAGAAGGCAACGACCAATGACTTTCATCAAGAGAAAGCTCCCAGTCCAATAAAGGTGAACTGACATTATAATTTTGCACATCAGAAGCAAAGAGTTCTGGACTAGTATTCGACTCTGTATCATTGCCGGTCACAGACAGGGACCTCTCAATGACACACTCATAATCACAACCTTTGCACTGACTAAACGAGAATTCCGAACTGGTGATGGGTTGAAAATCCACATCAGGGTCATCTTTAATAACGTTACTTGTATTACTTTCATGAACTCTAGAATTCACTTCACTAGGAAAAGTGCTAACATGAATCGATTCATCAGAACTTGAACTATCAGTATTAGAATCATCTGTGCTTATATTATGTAGCAGTACAACTTCTGGTATATCATCAGTTACAAGTACATTATCAGAATCATCATCCGTTAATCACTTATACATAGGATGGTTAACAATATATCTAGGGGCCCGTTTATAATATCTCAACTTAGAGTGATGGGCGCGAAATACTGTATCAGTAGCCTCATCTCTTATTTCATAAGTGACCCCATAGCTGTTCACTTTAGTCACTGTATATGGACCAGAATACTTAGCGAGGAATTTGTTGGTATTCAAAAACCCTTTATGCTGACTCCTCATGAGAACCATATCACCCAATCTAAATGGGAGGAATTTAGGGTGACCAAGTTTCCAGTGTTCTCTAAGGTCTTCCTGCAATGGGGGATCATCTGAAAATGAGTGACTTTTCGTGATTAAAAATTTAGAAGGTGAGGTAGACAATACACATTCTAATAGTTCCGTCCTTCTTTCGAACAGGGACGATGGGGGAGGACCACGGCGATACACTAGGCTCAATTATGTCAGCCTCTGATAGTTCCTTACATTGTCGCTCTATTTCGTCGTTGATTGGTTGGGGAAACCGTCTGGGCTTCTGGTAAATGGGAGTATTATCATTCAATCTGATCTTATGGCTAACCACGCTTGCTCGTCCAATATCAGAGGAACCAGAACTAAATACATCCACATGACTAGTTATCATATCAAGAACAGCTTTCTGTTGCGTTGGAGGAAGGCCCTCTAGTTTAATGTTTCCCTCCCAATCAAATTCTTGTCTTTGTTTTTCGTCTGAGTCTTCGTCAATGTCTCTGTCAACTTCCACCACTTTGTCAATACTACCTACTCGCGCTCCCTTCTTCAAAGTTATATCTCTTTCGGTGGCACAAACAAAAATATATTTACTATCAACTTGAGCAATACCATGAAATCCACGTACTACATTAACTAATTTATGGTCAATATTAATTTCAGAATATAATAATTTTGTGTCTCTATTAGACTTAGGAACATGAAAATCAATAGGAACCCTGTGGACATTCCCTCTTACAAGTTTAACATCTTTACTAATTGTACACGGAATGTCACCAAACATAGTTTCAGTCACAGTACCACTTTTATCTAAGTAAATCTCTCGAAAACTACCATCTTTACAATGTTTAATAAGTATCCTATCCTTAACTACAATCTCAATGTTATTAAGTTTGAGGAAATCCAACCCCAAGATCAGACTACATCCAGAATTCAAGGAATGGGGAAAAACCATTATATTCATATTTTTCAAGCTAAGGTCACCAATTAATAAGTCAACATTTACTTTACCAGATGCTTTGAAACTAGAATGTCCAACTGCTCTAAAAGTAACATCATTAGTTTCTATATTAAGGTTGAGTTCATTTACGGCACTAGACGAAATGAATGACTTTTCAGCCCCAGAATCAATTATAGCTGTTAATACTGTTGAGCCTGTAGTGACACTAACTTTTAAAAAATCGAAATCTCTTCCTACCAGATTTACATATTTCCCTGGCACAATACTGTTGGAGTCATGAGGAACTCCACTGAAGAGAGATGATACGTCTGGCAGTACTTCACCCGCCGGATTCTGCCAACCATTACCAGCAGGAGTCTGCCAGCCATCACCAGCAGGAGTCTGCCAGCCATCACCAGCGGGAGTCCGCCGGTTAGAAGAGTTCCAAAATACACGATTCTTGAGGGCCCCACACTGTCTCCCTGAGTTCCCTCCACCAGAGAGACCATCTAGTTTAACGACTTGCGTTGTGGAGGTACTTCGATTGACTGTGACTTATGTCTAGAAGTATACTTTGGGCACTGTTTCATCTCGTGGTTACCACCACATATAAGGCACAGATTTGCAGCTCGCCAGCACTCAGACTTTTTGTGGCCCTGTCGCTTACAGTAAAAGCAAGTGGTTTTAGTGCGCTTCCAATTTTCAGAGTCATGCTTCTGATCAGGACTCCACTGAGAAGTATTCTGTTGCGACCATGGACGCTTTGCCTCACCAAAACGGTCACTGCTTTTAGGAGATAGCTGCTGATAGTCTGTTCTCTTCTCCTCTTGATCTTCTCCAAAAGACCCACTTGTCCACATAACAGTCTTTTGTTTAGTTTGGGCCTGCTGCAGATCTTTGGCCATCTGTATCACAGCAGAAAGGGACAAGTGCCTATGTTTTCCTCCTGTGGAAGCCTTGTATGTCCTCTCTGCGTCTCTGTGATCTTGTTTACCATAATTGCAGGAAGGTGGTTGAAGAAACAGTTCCTCACCTGCAATGTACGTTCTTTCTTGTCCTTCGGGTAAGCAAGTTTAGCTAACTCTGAGATCCTCATGGCGAAAATGTCATATTCCTCTTCATGTTCAAGGACAACATTACTGAGTTGCTTTCTCCAGAAGGACCTTGTCCCAATCTTTTGCTCCTTATAATACTTCATAAGCTCTTTCTTCATATCTGAGTACCTCAGTTTTCTACCACCTCTTACTTTATATACTTTAAGGAGGTCACCAGTAAGAAAGGTTGAGGGCATCTGTGTCTTGTCATAGGAATTCCCTATGTACTGATTTTCAAAGAATTCTTCAAAAGTTTTCAGATAGTCTTTCAAAGCCGTTTTGCCATCCATTTCAAATATAGGAGGTTTTACTGCAGAACGTCTGTCATTGTGACGTCTGCCTCTTCTTCGATGACTCCTGGTAGATGAGCAAGAACTATCCTCCGATGTAACCACAGACTCACTAGATGACATGTCACCATCCGATGAGCTGTCACTTGCACTAATTTCCTTCTTCACTACATCTTTGAATGGTGTTTTCCTGTTATCCATTTGGCACTTAGGAATCACAGATGTTCCCCAGTCAACATCAGTTTGGTGCTTTGGACTAACAGGTGTTCTCCTGTCATTGTCAGTTCGGTGTCTTGGAATAGCACCGCTCTCATGTTCCTTTGCTGCTGGGTGACCCAGTTTCAACAGCAATGGATCCTCCTCAGAAATTGTATGACTGCACCTCTCACCTGATGGAACTTTAATCCAGTAGGGATCCTGAGCAATCTTCTGAAGTAGAGCCATCCACTCTAAGTAGGTGAAGCTTCTTGTACGCAATGACGTTGTTCTAATTAACTCTTCACTGCCAGATATTAATTTATGAAAATGGCTTGCTGCCTCCACACATCTTGGTTGTTCTGTTAGATCACCACCTTGCCAACGAGGTAACAGGAGGCATCGTAGCTTATCCAGGCCATATATCATACCGGAGTCATATGAACCGCTGAATTTACCCTCCATAAGATCATTTCGTACCCTAGTGTTGGAGAACTGTATCAAAAGAGATGTAATTGCTCCTCTCTTAGCCTCTTTCCTCCTGAATTGAACAGCCTCCTCCATAACAATACTGTTCTGCTCACTCCTTCGGTTACCACCAGTTGCAACATCAAGTAAGTTGGGTTTCAGGATCAAGTTATCCTGCTGCTGCATCTGACTGTCATCCACCAATTGCCGGTCAACCTGATGTGCTTGCGATTGCCAGTCAACTTTATGTGCTTCCGATTGCTGGTCAACTCGATGTGCCTGTGCTCCCCCCCGCTGGTCAAAATCACTCCTGCCATGCTTCCTGGGTGGTGTGTGTAGTGTCATGTCTAGTTTAGGGATATTTGTTGGATGTCTAGCTTAAGGATGAAATGTATCCCGTCGAAGATGCCACTTGTGGTAGATTGCCGCCTAAGGGTCTAACAAACTACGTTGTTAGTTATATTTCATCATGTCTTCTTTAAAATATGGGATAATGATGACACGGGACTTGTATGTAATATGGATTTAAGATTAGATGATATAAATGTAGGTTATGAATTAAGGAATTAGGAGTTAAGGGATTAAGGAAAGCATGACAGGGGATGATGAACAGGCTGAAATATAAAACTAATATAAGAATACAAAATATGAACAAAGAATATGAAGATATAAGCAGAAGATATGAAAACCAATATAAACCAAATAAACACATAAATGAAATACAAAAGATAATGAAAACAAGATAAAGTAAACTAACAGGTGACAGTTAATGAAGACTACAAGTTAGTCAGATGGTGAGTGAGGTTTGTCAGGAGTATGATTAATAATATGTGAAATGAATTTATCTATTCTGAAATGGATGAAAATAATGATTATAATTACATGGTTAAATATGAATGAATAAATGTGGTATGAAATGACTTCCTATAACAGTATAAAATTGTAGTCTAAAATAAAATTGTCTAATAAAAAATTGTTTCCAATTCATAAAAAAAAACTGGTAACGAATCGTCCTAGTAACGAAACGTCCTATAGAAACGAAACATCCTAGTAACGAATCATCCGTTAATGAAATGTCCGGTCACCATTATTAATATTCACAGTGATAGGTGAAACTATCAAGTTCACCAAATTACTCAATATGTTTTATAACAGTACAACATCTGTCACTGATGTGTTCTAACACCCCCGTCTGTACATGAAGGGGTACACTCTCTGTTATGAAATATGATTTAAACCAAGTAATAAAGCATGTCCAAACTCGCCATTTTAATGGCGAGTTTGTGACAGTTATTTTGAGCCCTTCAATTGCAAATGGTGAGTTTTATCTATTTTTCTCCTATGCTACAATGTTACTTTGGAGAGAATTTATGAAAATTTGATCATTTTGGAGAGAATTTGTTAAATTTTGGAGAGAGCTGGAGAGACAAATGGCGAGTTTATGAGACATACTATTTTACTTGGGATTTAAAATAAAAATAACTATATATATTTCAATAACTCTGAAATAACATTATTTATTTCTCAAGAATATCGAATTATTTTAATAACTTTTAATAACCCTTTCTTGGGGAAAAAAAGGATACATTTTTCTTGCTTTTAAAAAAGAAGAAAAAGAAAGTATGGAAAAAGAAGGTATGGAAAAAGAAGGTATGGAAAAAGAAGGTACAGAAAAAGGTACGGAAAAAGAAGGTTCGGAAAAAGAAGGTACAGTAAAAGAAGGTACAGTAAAAGAAGGTACGGAAAAAAAAGGTACGGAAAAAGAAGGTACGGAAAAAGAAGGTACAGAAAAAGAAGGTACAGAAAAAGAAGGTATGGAAAAAGAAGGTACGGAAGAAGAAAGGTACGGAAAAAGAAGATACGGAAACAGAAGGTACGGAAACAGAAGGTACGGAAGAAGAAAGGTACGGAAAAAGAAGATACGGAAAAAGAGAGTAAGATAAAAAGAGGAGAGAGGAGAAGACAAAAAGAGGGTAAGATTCATTTGAATCTTTTTTATTCTCTTTCTACCCAGTCTGTATTTCATGGTAAATTCCACCGACATGTCGGTGGAATTTTTTCCCTTTGAGAATAATATTCTGGCAAAGTCGGTGGATTTTTAGCTATTTATTCCTATGTTACCATTAATTTTCGGTGGAAAAATGGGTAAAATGTTGGTGGATCAGTCAAATTACTGGAAATTTATGGTGGATTTTTTCAGCTTTTTCAGAAAAGTCAGTGGAATTTTGTGCACCAAATACAGACTGGCTTTCTACTTCATTTTAATTCGTTTTTATCTTCATTTGATGATTTGGGTTGTTTCTTCTTCATTTGGGTTGTTCGTTTTATGCTTCATTTGGGTTGTTCGTTTTATGCTTCATTTGGGTTGTTCGTTTTATGCTTCATTTGGGTTGTTCGTTTTTAGCTTCATTTGGGTTGTTTCTGCTTCATTTGGGTTGTTCGTTTTATGCTTCATTTGGGTTGTTCGTTTTCCATGTTTCAAAGTATGGACAAAGTCGCCAGTATATTGGCGACTTTTGAGGGGTCAAATAAGTTGAAAAACATGTAAATAACAAGTAAATCACTAATAAATAGTCTCAAGAGATGGACATGCATCAGACAATAAGCATGAGGATATTTTCAAGTGTAAAATCTTCACTAGGAAGTTAAATTTCTTCATTAAAGCATCTTAAATGTGGCGGCCGACCTGGATCCATTTTCTCGCTAAACTGGCGACTTTCCTGCCACACTTTGAAACATGGTTCGTTTTTAGCTTCATTTGGGTTTTCGGTGGAAATATGGGTAAAATGTTGATGGATCAGTCAAATTACTGGAAATTTATGGTGGATAATGGATATTTTCAGCTTTTTCAAAAAGTCAGTGGAATTTTTTGCACCAAATACAGACTGGGTAAACGGCACTCAAGAGTAATATAATGGGATCTACATTTCTTCTTCTATTCAATGTTCTGTGCTTCTGACTCACAGTCTCACACTGGGCCGGCTGCCTAATTCGTATTGTATTGACAAATTGACTAAAGTAGGGTGAAGCAGGTAAATTTCGGCACACTAACTAACTGCGGCCTCTGACAGTGACAACAGCAACATCATAGCTTCAAAACTTTCGTTAAAAAATTAAATTAATCAATTAGTATAGCATGCACTGTGCTTCTTTCGGTAGGAGTACAAAATTTTAATATTATTAAGTTTCAAAATGTTTTAGTGACTTTCTTGAAAGGGCCGAAATTAAAAATTATTAAATTAAAGGGCCGCAATTTACCTGCGTAACCCTAAACTAAACAGACTAAAACACCGGCCCAGTCGTGGATTCTAGAATTTATTGTTCTGATTCGATCAACTTGGGTACCCAATCAAAGTGTTTCGCTTTCGAATAAATAAATCTGTTCAAGTAAGTACATTACCATTCAAGAATGACGGTTTACTTAATATTTTAGGGTAATAGATGCCACTTGACAGTGCCACACAAAATCATACTAGACTATAATTTTATGATGATTTAAGTTTACAAGTCTCCGAGCTTTAGTTTATTACATTTATATTTGATTCTAAAAAATGTATAGGTACAATCATGAATTAAGTTAGAAGGATACACGCACTCGACAGAAATACCGACAAAGAAAAAGAAGGTGACGTCACTTGGAATACGATTTGAAGGTTCTTGTATTGTTTACTTTGAGTCTGTAGCTCAATAGGTACTAGCTTTTCTGTAGATTAATACTCGTTTTCAGAATATAGCTATTAGCTACTTTATTCTATACGTAGTATACAGTTCTTTTTTTTATTCATTTTGTAAATTTGTATATATATTATGAACAACAATATAAAGTTAGTGATCTATGATATTTTCATTCATTTCTTAATTGAAGAAATCCGCCGTCAAATATTAATTATATATATATTTCACCATATCGATTTTATCCTGATAAATAGTTATTATACCTACATTTTTATATTAGAAATTATTCTATAGGTATAGTTCTTCAATTTCATTCATTGTTGGAGAATACACATGCAATCAATCGTAGTCGACACAAATCCGATTATTATTGAATATCATCTGAGTTAACCCAACAAACATATGAATTTGTCGATTCGATGCCGTTTGCTGTCGAATTCGTAGCGCTAACGGTGGGTATCGACTTAGCAACCATTTCGACTCATAGTAGATATCGGAATGTCTGTTTCTAAATGATATCTGAATTTACACTTCGAGTAGAAACAAGAAAACCGATACATGGTTTTAACATCATCATCTTGACGTCGGCATGTCTGTTTCCAAACGATATCTGAATTTATACTTCGACCAGAAGTGCGAAAACAGATACCTAGTTTTAAAAAAATCGTTTCAAATTTGGAAATTCATTTTCTTATCTTCCTGTTTTATAATACGTATAGAAATGTAGGAATTATTTTCATTCAATTGAATTGTACCTTTCTTCTATATAACATACGTAGTGCTCCTTTTAATTAAACTATACCCAATAATTAATACACTTATAGGGGACTAACGACACTACGGCAGTTGTAAAGGTACGATCGAGCATTGACGCACTTGTGCGATTGTGAACTGGATCAACGAAAAGTAAGCGATACTGGAACATCGGTTGTTGAACAGTGTTCCTCCAGTACCGTGAAAACGAAATGGATAACCAATCAAGTGATGAATCTATTTTAAACTGCTTATTGTAAATTTATGCACCAAAGCTGTCTTTGGTGAATAGAAGAGAAGGGGGGTGGCGTCCCTTGGGCCCCAAACTGTTGTAATTTGGATTATGTATTGTCTATTTTATGTTTACCATGTATATCATTTTTTAACTCTCCATGCAGTTTTAGAGGATAGCGCTAGGGTTATGCTCTACAATTACGAGGTCTTAGATTTTGTGTTAGGTAAGCTCGTAGATTTCATTTACTATCACTTCTTCATTTCTCTCTTCCATCCTTGAGTGCAGCCACCGGTGCTTGTGACCATTTTTGTCACGTTCCTCGGTAAGTGACAGCATTCACGGAGTAGCTTTTCAGCATCCATAAGCATCGTGACTTTGTCCATGAAGCCACTTTCCTTTCTGACTGCTTCTTCCAGTCCTTTGTATTTCATTTTCTTTTGACGTCAGCGACATGGATTTTGGTTCCGAAGCAGACTTTAAACCCCTACTAAACGTAAATGATTAAAAGTTTATTTAACATGTTCCATTTTAGAGTAAATTCTGTGTTATCGGACGGTTCCACATTTTCGAATATATAAGAAATAAATATAATAATTATCATTATTAAATTCTTACTTAAATTGGTATCCATGATACCAGTACTAAAATACAAGTTTAGAAATAAAAATCATTACATAAACTTTCACCTAGTGCCAAAAGTTGCAAATGAGACGATTAAAATTCAGTGATTCACATTATAGATAATTAAACTTAAAATGGTAATCGGACTCAATAAATCTATATATAATAATCATTATTTAACTTTTAATTATTTCAATTGGTATCATACCTTCAGCTATTATGTTACTAATTAAATAGTAGTTAAATAATAATTATTATATTTTCCTTTATCACGTGTTCGAAAATATAGACCCTATTAATAACTTGGAACATATACCGTATTGCTAAAAATTATTTCACAGAGCAGAAAATTCCTGTTTTATCACAATTATATAAGTCAAAATGTCAAACTAATTACTCAACTATTATGACTGAGTGAGAGTTAGTATATGGTCAAATTTTAATTAATGCTTTCATTATACTTTAAACTTTCATCACAGAGCTTTCATCTGAATTCTAAGTCATGGCCTCAAAACGTTTTCTTTAATTTGAACTCATAGAGAACGAAATTTTTAAGGAGTTACAATTATATAAAAATTTGACCAACTCATTACTATTTAAAATAAGAATAAGTTGTGATTTTTGTTATAAAAGCGGTGCTTGCCTATATTGTTCTATTCACTTTAAAATTTCTTTAAGTATCTCCGGGTCGGTTAATATCAAAATTTGTTTTAGTAAAATTCATCCACGGTGGCAAAGTGACAGAGCTGCTCGATCGAAACCCGGACACATCACTTCATTTCTTCCCATTTAATTTATATATAATGTTATGTTACAATAATCAAATCGATATTCATCTAAACGTACAGTACGTTAAATCAATGAAGTAAGAGTTTTCAATTTTAATCTATTTATTTATTGGATGCAAGTGGATATCGTTTCGAAGCATATTAGATATATAATTAGGCGTCTGTTCGATGCAGAATCCCTATGTATGTTAGATGTCGTAATTTATCTTTCTATTCAACGCCGTTTTAACGGTATCGCTTGGATGCCAAATATACTTAATATGATGCGGTTTAGCGGTGCAAACGGATATCGGATTGATGTCTACTTGATGTCACCATGTCTAATTTGTTACTGGTATTCGATGTCGGAAGAGAGGTTATACAGAGTCGTTTAGACATCGAATAGATACATTCATGTTTGCTGGGAAATTCAATAAATGATTTCAGTATTAG